>CAJQUW010001305.1:0-67675 GCA_907163375.1 Prostheceraeus crozeri
CCCCCCCCTCTGGACAGCTCGCTTCGATCTTGGCTTCTAGTGGACGGATTTTGTCGTGCCATAGCTCGTTTGAAAGCTAAGAGTGAGACAAATTCACTGAAACAAACGGCTTGTTCATATCTGTCTTCGTTTAGATGTGAGACGCCATTTAAGATTTTGGGAGATTGGCGAAAAACGACTGAGTTAGAATTTGGGACGTTTTGGGCTGTAGCTTCAAAACGAAGCATCGGATTGGAAAACGGATTTCAGATTTGGAATCAGCGTGAAATTCTCTATCTGTATGGTGAGTTTCAAGTCAATCGGCGAGAAAAAATTTTCAACATTTTTCGAAAAAACGACAGAGTTAGAATTTGGGACGTTTTGGTGTGTGGCGCCCAAACGAAGCATCGGATGAGAAAACGGAGGCCAGATTCGGATTCAGCGTGAAATTCTGCATCGGTATGGTGAATTTGAACGCAATCGGAGAGAAAAAATTTTCGCTGACGTCCCCCCCCCTCTGGAGAGCTCGCTTCGATCTTGGCTTCTAGTGGACGGATTTTGTCGTGCCATAGCTCGTTTGAAAGCTAAGAGTGAGACAAATTCACTGAAACAAACGGCTTGTTCATATCTGTCTTCGTTTAGATGTGAGACGCCATTTAAGATTTTGGGAGATTGGCGAAAAACGACAGAGTTAGAATTTGGGACGTTTTGGGCTGTAGCTTCAAAACGAAGCATCGGATTGGAAAACGGATTTCAGATTTGGAATCAGCGTGAAATTCTCTATCTGTATGGTGAGTTTCAAGTCAATTGGCGAGAAAAAATTTTCAACATTTTTCGAAAAAACGACAGAGTTAGAATTTGGGACGTTTTGGTGTGTAGCGCCCAAACGAAGCATCGGATGGGAAAACGGAGGCCAGATTCGGATTCAGCGTGAAATTCTGCATCGGTATGGTGAATTTGAACGCAATCGGAGAGAAAAATTTTCGCTGACGTCCCCCCCCTCTTATCGATTGCATATTCACAGGGTATATAAGAACGGGATCGGGAGAGGAATTTCACTAAGTTGAGAAACTGACTACAGGTAAGTCGTTTCTCTTGAGTTCCGATATCGGACTTCTGACTTTCCATTGCTGATATCACCTAAGGTGTCAGACTTATAGGTTAGTCAGTATAGCATGACTGACCATTTGATGATAGTAGGCCGAAATCTTCAAACGCCTATAACTTTGCTTCTACAAGTCCTTTAGACTTGATTCAAAAAACATTCGACAGCGTTTGCTATGCTGTAGGTGACAGACTACTTATAAACGTTTTATGAGTAGTACTAAAATACTGAAAAATTTAAATTCATATTTAATGATAATAATTAAAGTTTTTGAATAAAAAGCAGTCGTTTATGAGTCTCTGTGACTTGGGTCGTTTCCTCTTGTAAATAACTCCACCGGTTTTCATGTCAAAACTGGGGCCCGGATACCAACACAGTGATATGACGCACGCTCTGTCCACCCGAGGTTGGATTTGTGGGTCGAGGCCTTGGAGCTGGGATAAGATCCCCTCTGAGTAATGCCTGTAACGGATTCAAGAGCTTAAACCCACAAACGGTTGCTGGCTTGCTTTTCAATTGTTTAGGTAACATTTAAGTCTTTCAATGCACATCAGCAAGTCAAGTATCATGATTTAACACTTGCTATCAAATTTTACTCTGATCTTATACAGACTTATCATGACAAAAGCGAGAGTAATGCCTCGATGTGGTTGTCAAGTGCAGTTGTGGCAAGATTGCCAGAGGTAGTGAATGAGAAGCATTTAATAAGAAGAAAAGAGGGGACGATTGGGCCATGAGAGGAAAGTGATGTTGAGGTTGTGATGTGTCTCTGTCGGAATTGTTGGTGATGGGGGAACATGAGGAAGCGAATTCATCAAGGCGCACATTTTATATGGTGTCTGAGTGTGTGGAACATCGGAGAGAAGGGTTCAAGACGTGTTTGAGGGAGAGCTTGTTGGATGGGAAGAGGTGAGGAAGGCGGTGGCTCACGATTGTCAGGGACGTGATTGAGGGAGAAAGGGGTGAGGAATGCGAGTGAGGAGAGTTCGCTGTGATGGTGTTAGTTCGTTGTGAGGAAGTTGAATGTTACGGAGGCGTAAAGGTATAGAAGAAGGATGATGTTGATTTGGAGTGCGTGTTGATGGAAGATTTTGTTTCGTGGGTTATAGCGGATTTGAAAGGAATCTGAGGGGGAGGGGATAGGAAGTGGCTTAAGCCGATGGCAGCGTCATGCGCAAGCGCCAGCGCATTGACGCGCTGAATGATTACGGAAGGTATTTGTGAGGATGAAGGAGCGTGTGATGGCGTTGAAAGTAATTCTAGATGCGTTTTGAAAGGAGAATGAAGAGCTGATGGTTGAAGGTTGAGGGGTATTAGGGCAACGAGGGAAGAGTTGGAGAGCTTGAAAAGAAAGGAGAAGACATGGATGGCGGAAAGGATAGGAGTTGATGAGGAAGGAGGTTTGGTGAGAGTTGCAGGCGAGTGTGTCGAGGAACCAAGGTGATGAAAGACGATATTCGAGGATGCGAAGCGGTTGGTGAAGGAGACTGGTAGGCGTTGATAGGTAATTTAATAAGAGGTCTTGTCGGTGTGATAGTGGAGCGATGCAGATTGAGCGTGGTCTTGTACCAGTCAGATGTGGTTTGAAAGCGTCGAAAAGGAGAGTGTTATGAAGTTCATCTTCCCCTCTTTGAATATATATTATCTGCGGTCGCGTCAAGCTTGAAACTCTCCAGCGATTTGAATGATAAGCACAGTTGTGTTGACGTGAGGGGGATGAGTTCTCGCTGCTCCGTCCCAGTGCTAATGACGATGAACATAGTGGACAGCTTGATGATTCGTTGTCAGAAAAAGTTTAGAAAGAAGGTTCTAAGTCTTAATCTACATAATCTTTTTGTAGTCATCTTATTCTCCTATTTTTTCCTTTAGAGTGTTTGCCTAGTAGTTAGTGTCGGTGGACGGAGGAACGACCATGGGCTGTCTTTTAAGGCAACACTTCTGAAGCAGCTAAAGCTGGATCCAAAAACAGGCGCCACATATCCGAACGAGAAGATGTGAATGCAGTGGTGGGAAGAAAGAGAAAAATGATGAATGGAATGAAATGGGAGGACACTCACGCGCCACACGCAACATAACACACTTCTCTCTTCCGTAGTCTAACAAGCTCTTTACACATGGATCGCAGTCGATTGCTATCCCTATATCAGAAGTGTAAGCCATCTTAATTTTATTTAACACTATTTCATCTACCATTATCACCCATATGAAATGTTATAAGATTTGCAAGTTAAACTAAGCGTGCTACTATTTCCAAATGAAAAAGTATACATGATTAAATCATTCGCTAAAAAGCCTGAAGAAAGAGCCGGAGCCCAGACGAGCAATAAAAAGGGAGCAAGCGCTCAGCGCCAGGGGCGCCAGGCCATAAGGGCTAGCAAGCAAGAGCAACGCACAGAGCTAGAAGCAGAGCCGGAGGGCCAACGATGAGGCGGGGGCCAGCCCTAAAGGAAGCACAGAAGAATGAGACAAGCAAGAGCAAAGCAGAGCAAAAAGCCGACGACAAGAAGAGACAAAAGCCCCCCAAGGAAGCCGAGGCAACGCAGAGAAGCCAGCCTAAAGCAAAAAAAAGAGATGCGACAGACCCCAGAGGGCGAAGGAGCCCAGGAGGCAGAAGCAGCTTAAGCTCAGGCGCAGAGGCAAGCTGACGAAGGAAGGGCCCCAAAAGAGAGGCCACTGAAGAGGGAGGGGGAAGCTTGCCTGAAGCATCCGAAGCGGCAGAAGGCCTGAAGAAAGCCAAAGGCGGGAGCTAGCACGTGAAGAGAGCAGAGGAGGGACGAGAAAGAAGAGACAAGGCAGCACAGGAAGGGAGGACAAGCAGAAGAAAGAAGAGCCTAGCAGCAGACACCACAGGTGTCGGAGGAGGAGGGGCCTCAGACGCAGCGGGGAGAGACAACAGAGGAAGAGCAGAGGCCCAAGCACCCTGAGGATGAACAGCCAAGGCAGAAGGCATGAGCAGCCTGAAGCCGGTAGGAGAAAAGAAGAAAGCGGCGCCCAGCTCGACGCGAGATGGGCTGAAGTGCAACGCCAGAGCCGGGAGCGGCAGCTAGAAATGATAAATCACCACAGAAAGTGAGTAGCAGCCAGGGACAGCGCTCTGCAGGCAGGCACGCCCCCCCGCCAGGCAGAGAAGGGTGGGAGGAGGGGCGAGACCACTGAAAGCGCAACGAGGAGGCAAGAGCGACAGCAGGCCATAGAGGGCAGAAGGAGAGACGAAGAGCGCGGAGGAGGCAGCGGCTGCCAGAGCGCACAGAGACACTGAAGGCAAAGGAGCCCAGAGGGCGAGAGCGAGAGGGAGGAGAGGCAAGCGAGAAGCCTCGCCCACGAAGGACGGGAGGAGCAGGGGGGCGCCAGCAGAGCAAGAAGCCCCTGAACAGGCCTGAAGCCAGAGCCAAACTGAAGGGAGCTCGCATCAAAGCCAAGAGGGCAAGAGAGCGAAGAGAAGCAGCAGGCAGCGCGAAAGCGGCAGGGAGCTCGGGATGCCAAGAGGAAGGCAAGACGGCAGCCAAGCAAACAAAAAAAGCAGGCCTGAAGCAAGCCTAGGCAAAGAGGAGGGGCCCAAGGCAGCCATCCAGAAGCAGCTGAAGAGAGAAGCAAGCACGATCAGAGGCGAGAAGGCCCTGCGCAGAAGCAAAAGGAGGAGAGCAGCAGAGGGCTAAGAGCAGTCAAAGAGAGGAGCCGAAGGGAAGGCCGAGGGAGAAGCACAAGGGAGAGCAGCAGAATGCACAGGGCAGAATCTAGAGGAGCTCCGCCCAAGCGCTCTGAAGAGAGAGCAAACTCCTGAAGGCGAGACAACCAGCACTGAAGAGAAGCAAAGGAAGGCGAAGCAACGAGAGAAGGAGGAAGCCAAGGCAAGAGCCGACTAGGCAGCAGAGCACCAGGAGAGAGAGCACTGCCGAAGGCACTGAAGGAAGCTAGAGCACACCGGCTTAAAGGAGTACCAGAGAAAGCGTAGGAAGAAGGCCTGAACGCACCGAGCATAGCGAGCAAGGAAGCGAAAGGCAAGCTGAAGCGAGCCATGAGAGAGCAGCACAAACAGGGCAAAAGCAACAGAGCAAGGCGGGCGAGAGAGGAGCCTGAAGCCACTCCACTAGAAGCAGCAACCAGCAGCAGCTGGAGGAATGAAGAGAGCAGCAAGACAGAGAGCCAAGCAGAGTGCCAGAGAGCAAGGAAGGAAGAAGGAGAGAAAGCTAGCGGCCAGAGAGGGAGAGGGCGGGAAGGAGAGGGCACTAATGCAAAGAGAGCAGTGAGGAGCTAGCACAGTGCAACACAAAGGGACCCGCAAGGAGAAGCCGAGCGAAGCTACCACTAGAAGAGGGGCGAGTGAAGAGAGCACAAGCAGCTAGGGGAAGGCCGGAAGGGGAGAGCAGCGCTAGAGCAAGAGCACGAGGAGCAGTGAATCCGAAGAGAGCAGCTAGCGCGACCCCCATAGCAAGGGGAGAGCCGGAAGCGCAGGTGAAGGGCGAGAGCTCCGAAGCGCCAAGCGAGCTGGCAGGCTGAAGAGCAGAGAGCAGAAGCAGAAGCCAAAGCTAATAGCAGGAGCGAGCTGCACGCAGCGCAAAGCCCTGAAAGCAACGAAGACCAAGGCAAAGCGGAAGGGCAAGCCTAAAGAGCAAGCCAAAGCAGCAGCAAGCTGCGAAGCGGTCTGAAGGAGCAAGAGAAGGGCAAAAGCAGAGCCCCAGAGGAGAAGAGGAGAAGGGAGCACAAGAACCAGAAGCAGGAGAAGGAGAGCGGGGGCCAGAAGATGCAAGGAAGGGCAACGGGCAGCTATCCGAAGAAGGGCAGCGCCAGAGACGCAGAGGAGCAGCGAGGAAAGCAGAGCCGAAGCAAGGTAGGGCAGCAGCACCGGAGCCGGCAGCCAGGAGAAAGGAGAAAGCGAGCGCACAGACGGCCTGAAGCGTGAGCGCTCAGAGCGCAAAGACGAGAGAGGAGCTCCCAAGGCGAGCACAGAGGCGAGACCCGAAGAGAAGCATGAGCAAAGACGGCGGACGCAGAGCAGCAGAATGACGCCAGCAGAGCAACTGAAGCCAAAGAAGCACGCAGCGCCGCACAGACGCCCAGAGCATGGCGCAGCCGGAGCGACCGCTGCGGCGCAGCGCGGGAGCCGGGCCTCCGAAGAGCTGGCCGCCGCGCCCGGCAACCGCCCAAAGACGGCCAAGAGGCAACCAATAAGCGCAGCAGCCACCGAGGAGAGGGACGGCCAGCCAGCAAACCAAGACAGCAAAGCAAGCTAAAGAGCAGCGCCACTGAAGAGCCAGGAGTGCCACAGTACTGCCGCAGCCTGTAGCCCCCGCGGCCCTTTAGCGCTCGCCCTCCCGGGCGGGCCGCGCTCCAGGGCAGGCCACCGCCTGCGCGCGCGCCCCACCACCCCTGCCAGAGCGGAGAGCCAGACGCCCCAGAGCCGGGGCGGCGCGGAGACGGCAACCAGTCTCCGCCAGGGCAAAAGCCCGCCTGAAGAGAGAGCAAAGAGAGAGGCGGCCAACCAACTGAAGAGTAGAAGCAGCAGAGCGAGCCACGAAGCCTAGCCGAAGGAGAGAGAGAAGGCAGCAGAGAGACAGCTTCAGGCCGGCCAAAAGAAAGAGCAAAGACAAGCATAGATGCGAAGCCGGAAGACAAAGAGCAAGCCACACCAGAGACAAGAAGCGAGGAGAGGCGAAGAAGAGCAGCAGGCCAAGCCAAGCACTAAAGGAGGCAGGGCCCAGAGGAGAAGCCAACCAAAGAAGAGCTCGGCAGAGCAGCTGCCCAGAAGCAGAAGCTAGCAACGAGGCAGCGAGGGAGAAGGGCAAGCGCAGCCAGGAGCCGGAGACGCCGGATGAAGGCGGCAAGAGCACATCCAAGCGCACACAAAGAGCAAAAAAGGAGAGGCGCAGAAGCAAGCAGCATGAGCAGCAGAGAGCCAAAGAGGTGCAGCCACTGAAGGAGAGCAAGGGGAGCAGAGAGCGAGCAGCAGACCGGGCAGCAGACAGAGCAGCCCAAGCGAAGAGGAACGCAAGGCGAGCGACAAGAGAAGCAGCCACGAGGAAGGGGGAGCAGAAGAGCAGGAGCGAAGGGAGCCAAGAAAAGCTTAGGCAGGAGGCAAGAAGCCGAGGGCACAAGCATAGCAGCAGCGCAGCAGGAGCCAGGAGAGGGACAGCTCGGCAGTCAAGGCGCGACAGCCTGAAGCAACGAGGAAGCAGGGAGGACCAACCAGGAAGGGGAGCAGAGCCACTTCCCGAAGAGGAGCCTGAAGCCCAAGGGGAGGCAGCCAAGGGCCATTCAGAAGGGAGCTGAAGGGGCCAGCAGAGAAGAGAAAGGGAGGGAGAAGGAGCAGAGAGGAAGGCAAAGAGCAAAGAGAGAGGAAAGCAAGCGCACTGAAGAGCCGAAAGGCTCCAGCCTAGGAGAGCAACAGGGAGAGAGAAGCATCAAGAGGAAGAGCAAGAGCACGACGAGAGACAAAGCACGAGCAGCAAAGGCCAAGAGGCCAGGAGAGAGGCATCAGAGCAAGAGGGCCCAGGAGAGCCAGGAGAGAGGATGGAAAAGGCCCCGGCTGGCACTGAAGGCACCAAGGCGAAGCGAGACGCCGGCTCCCAGCGCCGGGGCCAGCAGCAAGGCACTCCAGCTGGGAGCTAGCTAAGCAGAGGCAGAGAGGAGAGAGTGAAGGAGCAAAGATGGCAAACACTGAAGAAGAGCAGAGCCCTGAACCGGAGAAGAGCAGCAAGGAAGAGAGCATCAAGGCCAGGAGCAGGGCGCTAGTATGCACAGAAGCAGCATGCAAGACAAGACACCATAGAGGGGAAGGGGAGAGCCAGAGCAGAAGAGAGAAAGCAGACAAGCAGAAGCACAAGAGCACCACGAAGGCCAAACGCAGAAGCCAGAGAGGGCAGAGAGCGCAGGAGAGAGGGAGAAGGCCCCATGCTAGCAGCAGAGGGGAGCAGGAGCGCTAAGCGAGGAAGCGCAGGAGAAGAGGGGGAGGCAGCCGCAGGCAACGCCGCGCTCAAAAGGCAGGAGCAGCGCGCAGAGAGAGAGGGAGAACGAAAGAGCAAGCCCCCGGGCAGAAGCAAAGGAGGGGCCGGCAAGAGCAGAAGAGAGGCGCCCAAAGGCAGCGCAAGGAGAGGCACGTAGAGAAGTCAAAAGAGGAGACCTGAAAGGGCGGCAGACGAAGGAGGCACGAGCAGAAGAGGCACACCGAAGCAGGGAGAGCGACTGACTGAAGAGCCTAGGCAAACCAAGCAAAAGGGAGGGCATCTGAAGGAGGGAGGCGAGCAGTGAGGCAGAGAGGCGCAAAGTCAAGCAGGAGCGAGGAGAAGCAAGAGAGAGACAAGAAGGGAGCAACGAGCGAGACTGCGAGGAAGCAGCAAGTAGAACGCACAGGAAGGCAGGGAAGGCAGCCCCAGGGCGCAGAGCAAGCGTAGAGCAGCGCCAAGAGCCGGAAGGATAGGAGCCACACCCACTGAAGGGTCCACTGAAGAGCACTGAAGAGGAGACGGAAGAGCACTGAACGGTCCAAAGGAGAGGAAAGCTCAAGCAGGAGCGCCAAGGCAAAGAGCAAAGGCCAAGCCGCCGGAAAGCCTGAAGTAGAGCCGGCGCTTGCAAAGCAGAAAGCAAAAGCAGAGGCGGCCCGAAAGGAAGCAGCACAGAAGAGCACCGAGGGCAAACATGAAGAGAGTCAGGAGCCAGCGCAAGCAGCAGAAGACGGCTTCAGAGGCCAAGAACGGCAAGGGAGGGCGAAGGAACACTGAAGCACTAAAAAAGAGGAGCCGCAAAAAAAAAAAGGGCCCGAGCACAAGCTCAACCACGGAGGCCAGGCGTGAAGAAGCCAGAAGGGGGCAAGACACAGAATGCAAGAGGCAGAAGAGGTGAAGCAAGGCAAGCTCCGCGAGCAAGCCACAAGCAATCCACTGAAGAAGAAAAAGCCAGCAAGCAGAGAAGCCAGAAGAGGCAAAAAGAAGAGAAGAGAGACACCACTGAAGAAGCAATCACCTCTAAGAAGAAGGGAGAGGAGAGCAGCAACAGGAGAAGGGAGGCGCAAGAAGGAGAGAGCAGAGAAAGAAGAGCTCGGAAGAGCAAGGGGCAGTAAAGCCCGAAGGAAGCGAAGGAGTAGCATGGCGCCTGAAGAGAGCGAAGGGAAGAAGAGAAGCACAGAAGAGCAAGAAGCCCAGCCGAAGGGCAGGCCAGAGAGCGAGGAGAGCCAAAAAGGCAGAGCTGCGCATCAGCAAAAGCATAGGGCCACAGAGCGGAAGGCACCAAGGGAAGGAAGGGGGGGGCGAAGCAGCGGCACGGGAAGGGGCGGGGGGCGAAGGGCGGTGGGGAGGTGATGCGGGTGGTCGGGTGTTTGGGGGGGGAGGTCGGTGAGTGGGGAGTTATGGGGGGGGTGAGTGGGTTTAATTAGATCTGGTTTGTCTGGTTGTAAGGGTATTGTCAGAGCCTGTAGAAAGTGTTGAGTTCGGTATATCTAGGCTTTCATAGACCGCTGACTCTCCTTGCCGCCGCCATTCAAGTAAGTCAGTTTTCAATCAAAGATAATACGAAATAAACATTTATTATGGCATGTATTTCAAAAGGTCTTCATCGTCAATATCATCCCAGAGTCTGGCTTCACATAGATCACAAAAAACAGTTCACTTGTTTCAATCGTTCTTCCACTGCGAGCCTCACTTTGTCGATATACTCCCACTCCGCCATAGTTCGTGGCTGGGAGTTTAGGGGTTGTACCACTCCCATAATTGGTGGAGGAATTTCGTGCTGGTGATCTCCATCACATCGTCAGTATCGTACTGGAGATACTTCCACCTCACGCCTGTTAAGTCGGGACACTCCTTCTCACATACACTCTCCTCTTCCTCGTCCGCTGGTAATGATAACTTTCTGATATTGTCCAGTCGGTACACCTTCTCTACCTTCCCCTTCGTTGGAGCGTTTGGTGCAACGAGCGCCTTTGGTGTTGAGCATGGAGAAGAGAATTTTGTGTTTGGTGTTGTCGGAGGGCTTGTCATGTTGACTGTGAATAATGACTTTGAAATGTTTTCTAATTCTTAAGTATCAACAAGCAACCAATCAGAATGAACAGCCAATGAATGATGAATATGAAAGTATATATGCAAAGTGACATTCGTGTCATTTCACTCTGTCTTTGAGACGTATAAGTGAGCTGCTCTCTCGTGAATTCCAAATTTGAGTGAAGTCTCTATCTTGTTGAAGTATCAACCTTAAACATAATTTCGTTCAAATGGTAAGTTGAAAACTTCTTCACTCATCTCCCTCAAACGTGTGGCTAATAGCATCTTCCTCAATTTCAGGCATCAACTTCATCACCAACGCCCTCCCTTCTCGAGGGAAGTTTAGAGTTGTTGAGTCAAGGTAGGTTGTAACAATACACTGAGACTTGAACAGAGATGATAGAAGGATTTCTCTTTCAGGAGATACCAGTCCCATCTCGAGCGAGTCCATGTCAACATTGTCGCGGGAATGCAACGATCAGGAATGTGCTGACTGTGGGCACATCTTCACGAGGAAGCGTGATCTCATCCGACACATCAAGCGAGGTGTTTGTAGACCTAAGTCAGCATCAATCTCCGAAGGTGGGGATGATCCTGTTAACGATGTCTCCTTTTCTTGCGATTTATGCATTCAGTCTTTTCAGTCACATTTTGAACTATCTTCACATAGACTTCGACATACACACAGTGACGATAGTTATACTAACAGCACCTCCTCTATTCGACTCTCTGAAGTGTCGATAAATAATTTAGTGAGGAACTACCAGATGGAATCCTCAGAAACCATTACTGACTTTGAAGAATGGTTTCATCAAAATTCATCTTTGATTGGTGCGCTCTTCAACAATTTAGTCAATTTTAGAATGAAGGCGCTCATCTATCTCAAAATAAAATATGTAAAAATCGACCACCATACTGGTCAAATAGTAGAGAGGTTGGAGTTTCACATACCCTCCTCTCCTGCAACGAGGTTGTAGACTGTGAGTCTTGGATAAATTTTCATATCCAAGGGTTAAAATTAAATATAGATAAATTTAACGAGCGTGATAGTGGTCTCGTTTTTGATGGTATTGAGACCGCCATGATTAAAATCACTTTATTAGAGAACTACTCTGGACAAGGCTCCTTTAAACTTCCGAAAAGTTTAAGAAATAAAACAGCAGTCATTTCTGTAGATTGCGAATCGCACTGTTTTAAGTATGCCGTCCTCTCCATTCTCCACTATAATGATGTACAGAATAGCCGATACCGTAAGAGTAAGTATCAACAGTGGGAGAATGAATTAAAGTTTGATGACTGCAATAGTGAAGATATGAAAATTAAAGATATAGAAAAATTTGAAAAATTGAACAACATCAAAATAGTTCTCCATGTTTGGGAAAAGGGATTGAAGGGTGTCCGCTACAACTCGCGTTCGAGTTGTTATGACCACGTTGTCAACCTTTTATTAGTAAGACAGGATGATAGTGAGGAATGGCACTACTGCGGTATTCCTAAAATTTCTCGCTTATACCACCACCTAAGAAATTCTAGCTCATCAGAGATTTATTACTGTGACAGATGCATTCGCAACTTTAGGAGTAAAAATAAATTTGAAACTCATTACGAATGGTGTAAGCGAGGTAAACTACAAATGGAGCGCATGCCCAAAGATAAGGAGTTTTCATATAGAGAGAATGGCGATGAACTAAGTCCTCTTCGTGTCATCTATGCTGACATCAAATGCTATATCGATGATATCATCCACAAACCAGCAGCCATATCCTGCTATGAAGTATGGCATGACCATTTCCAAAATAGAAAAAATAAAATGCACGTCTGGCAAGGTGAGGATTGTATTTACCAATTCCTACAGTTCCTCGAACAGGCTGTAAAATTTCAACAAAAGTATGATGGTGAACTCTATCGCAGATCATTGCATATGACAGCAGATGATCAAGCAAAATTTGATAGTTGCAACGTTTGCCCCAAATGTAGGAAAACATTTGATGATGATAAGATTAAGAAAGTGCGCGACCATGATCACATCACTGGTAAATTTAGAAACGCACTATGTTCAAAATGCAATTTTTCACTTAGGATGAAGCGGCGTACATTACCCGTCATTTTCCATAATTTCAAGGGCTACGACAGCCATATGATAATAAAAGGAGGTTTAGGTCAAATGAAAGAGTGGAAGCTTGATGTAATAGCACAAACGAGAGAGAAGTTTATGGCCATGACAGCAAAAGTGCCTGTCGATAAAACTAAAGAAAATAAGACGGTCTATTTTGATATAAAATTTTTAGATTCCTACCAATTTATGACTGCATCACTGGCCTCTCTCGTACAAAATCTAAAGTCTCTTCCACTAACACAAAATCTTAAGAAACAATATCCAAATCTAACCGATGAAGTCATTACACGGAAAGGAGTCTTTCCATATGCATATTTTGATGCGATTAGTAAACTCGGCGAGACTTCTCTTCCGCCCATAGATAAATTTAAAAATGATTTGACCGGCGCAGAATGTAAGACCAAAGATAATGATCATGCACAAGATGCATGGATAAAATTTGACTGCCATACATTTGGTGAATATATGATTGCCTATCTTAAGTTAGATGTATTTTTGCTGGCTGATGTATTTCAGGAGTTTCGACGAGTGGCATTAGAAGAAGATAAGTTAGATCCCGTTCACTTTGTCAGTCTGCCAGCCATGTCCTTTAAGTCTGCTTTTAAAATGACTGGTGAGACCATTCATCTCTTACAAGATCCAGAGATGTATAATTTATTTGAGCAAGGAATTCGCGGTGGTCTCACATTTGTAAATAAACATAGGTTAAAATCAAAATTAGTAGGCGATGATCAGACTCATCTTAGGTATTATGACCAAAATAATTTATATGGTAGTTCACTATCCAAACCACTCCTCACTCTGAGTTTAGCTGGTTAGATGATAGTGAAATTCAGCATCTCTCCAACCCTTCTAACATACTAGCAATTCCAGATGAAGGTGATTGGGGATATTATTTTGAGATAGATCTAATCTATCCAAATAATATTAAACATAAAACCGTAGATTTTCCACTCGCACCCGAATCAGGTGAAGTGACCAAAGATATGTTTTCCGACTTTATGAAACAATTTTATAAAGATTTAGAATCATGCGGTCAACCCGACTATAAGCCTTGCCGCAAACTTTTACTCACCCAGTATGATAAGGAAAACTATCTAGTCCACTTTAGCATCTTAAAATTTTATTTAGAAATGGGTATGATTTTAAAAAGAGTTCACCGCATTATTAAATTTAGACAGAAAGCCTTCCTCAAACCATATATTGATAGCAACAGCCAGAAACGTGCACTAGCCCAAAATAATTTTGAAAAAGATTTTTATAAATATAAGAACAACAGTCTATTTGGTAAGACGATGGAGGATGTTAGAAAGTGCGTAAACTACAAACTAGTTAATGATGATCAAAAGTATCACAAATTGACCTCATCACCTCTATTCATCGATAGAGACATTATCGATGAGGACCTTATAGGTGTTAAAATGATAAAATCTGAAGTTGAGTTGTGCAAACCCATCTATATTGGTCAAGCTGTACTAGATTACTCCAAGCTTGAAATGTATCAACTCTTCTATAAAATACTAAAACCGTGTCCTCTCGTAAAAGAGGTTCGTTTGTTGGGTGGTGACACAGATAGTTTCTTCTTAGGTATTACCACTCAAAAAGATTTAAATTTTAATGAAGTAGAAAATCTTTAGAAAGATATTTTGATACATCAAATTATCCTGCTGATCATCCACTATACTCCATCAAAAATAAGGCCAAACTTGGTTGTTTTAAGGATGAGACAGCAGGGAAGGAGATAGCTGAAATGATTCTCCTCCGCCCTAAAATGTATTCTATGAAATTGAAGGATAGTGATGATAGCATTAAGCGCGCTAAAGGCATATCAAGATCATTGGTCTCTAACATGAAACATAAAAATTTCAAGGGAGCCTATAGAAATAAAAATATAACGTTTGTCAATATGACAATCTTAAAATCTAAGTCGCATGAGATCAAAACTCATACTTTTAGGAAACGGGCGCTTTCAGCATGGGAGGATAAGAGGTGCTGGTTAGAACACAACATATCTCTTCCACATGGACATCCTGATACAGGCATACCACCACCCAAAAGAATTAAACTCACACTACCACATTCAGGAGACGTCTTAGCATAATCATCCTTAACTTAGTATTTTCATGTTGATTTCTGTAGATAAACATTGCTGTTTTATGTATCGCATTAGATCGTTTCTTCCTTGTGAATATATGCCTACAGTCAGCCCATTCCCCCTATATCTGTGAAAAGACTTTTTCATATACATATTTTTATTTCAATAAACATATCACAATGACTTCATTTTGTTTTCCGAAACACTAAAGTTACGAGGGATTTAGTATCTTTCACATGGATGCACTCTTGTAAACCATTGGTAATTTTGATAGCAATAGAGGGTATAGTTTGTTTGACGACGGGATGATAGAAAATAGATTCAAACATCTTCTCGACTATTCCATATGAAGCGTCTTTATCATGAATGAAATCACGTAAAATGTATTCTTTTTTCTCACCAACAGAAATAGGTAGAATCAAATCACTTTGAATGTAAAGGTGCTGTTCATGTTTATCAAGTGTCATTGGTGTTTCTATACCAATCGTATGCGCAGCAGCAAACACAGTTTGTAGCATTGAAAAACCAAAGAGTTTTTTTCAAATTTTTACTCAATTGACATTGAATGTCATCACCCAGTTTCAGAACAACGCGTTGATTTTCAATTGAAAACGAAATGTGGTGTGTCTTTACATCATATTTACTTTTCATCACATGCTTCAACTTCTGTTGTATATAAGGATTTACTACATGAATGAAGCTTTCAACTGTATGATATAGACGCGGCATTATATTGATAGCAACTTTAGATTCTTCATAAGACTGGTAAATTTTCTTGATGCGATCGCCATAGATGTCCACCCACCATTCATCATTAACTGAATCAGCTTTAGTGTGATATTCATGAGAAGCATACACCACACCGCTTCCAATAATAGGTGTATAATGTCTTACAAAATGACGCAAGGTTGGAGAGAAATAAACTGTAAGTTTGTCATTATATTTCTGAATAACCAACTTATTTTTGTCCGTCATAATTTTCTCTCCATACTTCTTACCCACAGTCTCATTCCATCGTTTTACTAACTCAATAAGTGATAAAGGTTGAACACCACGCTTTTTCAAAATGATGCGTTCTTCACATTCTACAACATCTTCATCAAATATTTTAAATCTATAATGAAATTTGTTGATTCGATTTGAATAAACTTTTCTAACATTTGCAGTAGCAATTGACGTTAGATGTAGTCCATGGCCAAAACCGAGATGCGGATAGAATTCATTATCCAACCTCAGTGTAAGACCTTTAGTAAAAGAATGAAAGCGAAGGAACTGTCTCCCACTCCAATGATAGATAGTAAACTCATAAGCTTTCTGATTTTTATTCTTCATAATGGAAGTATTACCACTGTTGAATGCCTTAATAATTTCCTCATTCCCAAATGGTTCATAAGAATCTGATTTTATCTGAATCCATTCATAGTTCCACTTTCCATCTGATGTTAAATTGTATGGGAACTGGAATGCATTATTCATCGTTATTCCATCATGGGTGCGAGGAGTCAATATCATTTCTTCCAAATCATTCGCATTCTGAATATTGCTATCATAGTAAATACTAGAAACGCCAACCTCCCATTCACCTTCTAAATGTAGTGGGCGATTTAATTCTACTCGATAGTCTGATGGTTTATTTTTGGGAAATTTATTCATAGAAGCATTACTGGGCAAGTAGATTAGAAACGAGTCCTTATTTTCACTTTCCATATTATTCACATTGGAAAAATATAATAGCATACTTTTGCATTAACTCTTCATTCGGAAATGGAGTGTGATACTTGTCACAGCATCTTTATGAAAAGGAATCAACGCACCAGCATCGTCATAAATGGCAATTCAATTTGTGAGATGTAGTTTGATTTCAGCTTTGTATAATGCACTTTCTTGAAAGTATGCTCAGATAAAATACTGCAGCTTTTTGGTTGGTATGGTATCATTGCTAGCAATGGAGCTTCAACATCTCCCACACGTACATCTTCACCAATATTGGAATATATCTGAAAATAGTTAATACGACGCGATAGTGACATGTCTGCGCTAGCTTTGGTTACAGTACCACTTTTAAAGATATTTTGATCAAAACCCAAAATGTCCATTAGAGTTTTATCCATAATTAGTTCAATACCTTTTCCACTTATAGTGAGAGACAAAGTACCTTCTTTTTCAGAAAATGAAATATGTTGCTCATTAATCACTCCATTTAAATAATCTACAACCAATTTAACCGAAGTAATAATGCGAGGCATCAACACTCTTGTTTCATGTAAGATACCACCGAAAGGCTCTACACACTTTCTGTATAAAGATACGGTCCATTCGGTATCAAATTGATTTGGCCTTTCACATGGTAAATGTTGCATATCAGATTTTCCATGAACAGCTGCAGAACGATGTCGTAAGAACTGATGAAAATCTTTTGAACAAACTAATACTAGATCATCATCATTTAATTTACTTATTGCAATATGATTAGATGATTTGATATAAGTCAATGTTGCCACTTGTTTACCATCAACTCGAAGGAGATAATTAAATTTCTTCAATAATGTTTCAGGAGTCATATTTGTCTTTCTTGGCTTAATCACAATCTTCTTCACCAACGTCTTCTCATTTTTTGGAATAAGATCTACATAATAAGCTTCCTCTCGATATATTAACTGTTTATGACCACTTATGTGGTAATTAACGTTAAAATTATCATAGCTTGTTAAGGCGCTAGCGAGGTAACCTAAATCATTTCTTAAACTTGGACTTAAACCAACAATCCAATCTTTCTCAACTACATGATGTACATAATTATGATCATCATTGTGCGGAGTAAATTGGACAATATGTTTATACGCTTTATTCAAGAAATCGTATATAAACTTTCTACATGATAAGAGATCTTTCTTTGGCCACTGTGGAATGTATACTCGGCACCCCTTTTCACATTGGTAAGCAGCTGTGCGTCTCATATTAATAGTCATCACCTCATGAACAAAAGTATAGACACAGTTGCTATAAACAAGTTGAGTGACACCCACTTCCCAATTTCCATTTAGCTGTTGTGCATGATCAATGGGAGTAGAAAAGAGTGCGGCTCGATTACTAGCAAATCTCTTTGTAGCCACATTGCTAAGCAAAATATGATAAAACGACATTTTTATATTGCTGATCTGCGGCTTTGCATAACATCATGAAGACTTGGATTTTGGACTCTCTACAATATATCAGAGTTGATCGTGATGGAAACGTACACTTCAAAAATTCTCATGGTCATACATCAAGAGGTATTACATTAACATGGCGACAATTTGTCAACCTCAATGATATCATGAGGGATTTGGAATATTTTGAAACATTAAGATTCATCTCCTTGGGTGATCAAGTTTGGCTTCAACATTACAGAAATGAAATTCAAATCTACCATTCTCATTTCGCAAATACAATTGGGAGAAGTATAGAAGATACATACATCGCTCCATCATGACATTTATTCGTCGTGAGTTCATCGCCCTACTATGCAAATCTTAATCAGACATGACTACCACGCACCATGAGTTGGAAATTAGATTCCCTACAACGTATTGGAACGGATCATGATCGAAACGTCTATTTCAAAGATTCAACTGGAAATGTTAGAAGAGAGTTTGCTTTATCTTATCGTCATTTTCAATCTCTACATCATATCATGAAGGATTTGAAATACTTCTATATGAAAAGACATTCACGTATTGGAAATCGCATCTGGCTGCGCGTCAACAATCGGCGAATTCAACTCTATCATTCCCAACTTCATACTAACTTCACATTTCATCAAGGTAGTTGGGAAAAGTATAAAAGGAAGGTACATCGCTCAATTTACTCATTCTTTCATCATGAAGCGCCATCGCTACACCATCGTCAACATTCTCCGTCGCTTCAGACTCTACACCAAAATCGATCTCACAACATTACACCAACAGCTTCCAAACAGCAAGTATTACCCGGGCCGACCTCAAATGTTAGTGGTGAAGATGAACAATTCACGGAATCTTCAACTCTTCCCAAATGGGACTGTACAGATTCTCAGCGCCCTTTCTCATTCATCGGCGCAGTCAATGCGCTTAGAGCTACAAAGACTACTACGTCGGATATGGAAGAGGGAGAGGTGTGTGATGTCGAATCTGACTGTGGACAATATGGTGATCTCTACTCAATTGAGTGAAAGTGTATCATTTTTGAAGATTCGTACCAGCAGTTACAATTTGTGTTATGAACCCGAACTTTTTCCTGCAGCTCTCATTAGTTGTTGGTTACCTGTGCATGTGGCAATCTTTCATAATAGTAAAGTGATCATTACTGGACTAAAATCTCATGTAAAGGCAAATGTGATCCTAGACTATCTCATTGAGTATGTACGTACCCAGCGGATTGTAAAATAAAAAACAATTTTTCCAACATGATGTTTTTATTTCAAATCATGATAGAACTTACAAATCATTTTTTCATTAGAGGATGGATTACATGAAAAGTTTTGAATAATAGATGCAAATCGAGATACATGTTAACGTTTTAAGATGAAGTACAGTACAAAAGCACCACACGTTGATGAAAGTGGATGTTGTAGTATGCGTTCATTTCGCTGATATTGACGCGTATGTTTTCTCAACCACTGCTGTGTTGGTATATTTGGAGGTTGAGCAAGAGAGTCAAATAGTTCACCACGTCGGTCTTCTGCAATAAAGATCGCTTTCCAATGCTCACCGCCTAAATTCTGCGAATGAGTGTTTAGCACAATAAAGATGGGATAGTGATTTACTGCAGGTGGTAAGGTATCGAGTGAATAGACATTATCGAAAGCTTTCAACGTCGCTTCGTCTGCATTACGCTGCACTTTAGTCTTAATATCGTCAGCAGTCAACCAACTCATTAACGATTATACTGAAGAATCACGTCACGATACTTTGTAATTTCAATATTTGAATCGAAGACTGCATAAATTAATACATTGATCGTCTCAGGTAGTGTTCTTTTGAACGTCAAATCCAAACGAATATTATGAGGCACGTTCGCTTGACGATAGGGTGCACTAATATCGCTGTCAGCAGTCAAATCAAATGCATAAATAGTATATCCACTCTTAAACTCTTTCATAGTCAGTCCGTTGGTGTCATCCGTATTGTAAAAGCCAAAGACATCCATAAAATCAACATAACTGCGCATAAATTGATCCGAAGCAAAATCTGGTTTGTAGGGTGGACCAGGATGACTCACACCATTTACACGTAAAGCAATTTCACTTAACTGATTGTGTTTAAAATTGAAAGGATTCTTCTTTATATTACCATTAAATGCATCATTTTCAACCATTGCCACCATGAGGAGCTTCGGTGCTTCCGATGGAAAGAGGCCATCTTTCATGAAACTCTTTTGATCTTTCGGAATTGTAAAGGTGAGAAGCTTTGTATGCTGAACGGGGTAAATGGCATTTTGACGGTTAAGACCTTCAGCATGTCCTCTAATGACACTTGGATTCGGTACTACTCGACGAATGTAAAGTGCAATATCTTCCACATGAATTCTAAAATTGTCAACTTTAGCAAATGCCCGATTAACCAAAATCTATGGCACTCCTATAGGAAACGTCCTACGGAATTATTGTAATTTTCCTATAGCGGGTAGTGCTATTGCTATGGAACTCTATTCTATGGCACTGTTGGAATGTTTTGTCCCATTGAATTTTGGGAAACTTTGATCCTATTGCCTGTGGGACTAATTTGTCCCATAGACTTGTGGGAAATCCTGTCCTATCGAATTTCGGGAAATCCTGTTCTATCGAACTTCTGTCCCATAGAATTTTGGGAAATTCAGTTTTCATGGCAGCTCCTAATGCTACAGCGTGTCTAAACCTTTCCGCGACATACTGACGCTTTATGTGATCATGATTGTAAAGAATAATCAGTTTAGTTTAGCAATTGTGATAATGTCAATTTAAAGACAATAATATGCATGAGGTATTTGCACTTTTCACTTTCGATCCCCTTGACATGTCGGTGAAAGTCCGGCCCAGATTTCAAAAAAAAAATAGTTTGAGAATCAATCACACTATGGAGCATTATTTTTTAGGTAATTTCATGATCATCACAAAATGCCATTAAATTCAAAAAACAGCCAATGATTTTTAATATCCTTTCTTTTTAGCCGTTTGAACACTTGCTTCGATGAAAAGTTTCTCAGAAATCATTCACTATATTTCTTTCTCTTCCATTGGGAAATGTAGTAGGAGTTGATCTGCAACAAACAGGAAATACATTATAAATATGCGATAAATGATAAGTTGATGATGGAACATAGACGTTCTGCATATAGGCAGGTAAACTTCATTTAAATGAAAAATAATGCAAAATATTGCAATTGAAGAGTATTTGATAATTGCTATGTTTCTTGTATTGGAGATTTATATTATTAATATAGGATTATAACATAATCATGCAAATGCGCCCCGCTGTGATCTTGCGGATGAATATCGCCAGAAGTTTCATTTTACTTGCTTATTGTCACAACCCGATTAACCAAATTCAATGGCACTCTATGGTATTCTATGACACGCAATGGGAGTGCCATAGCACACCTTAACGTTCAATCGAACTCTATTGGATCCAATTGCACTGGAAGTGGGAAAATATGAGTGCCATAGAAGCTATCCAAAAGAAGCAAACGCGCAGCGAAAGTTTTGACTCCGTAATCTGACTTTGTCCAATGATATTGCAACATTTGCATGTTCAGTATAATTTCAGATGCTTTTGGCATGTGCAACAGTCATTGTTAATCACATCCTTTGGTCGTGTCTCAGTGTCTCGTATTTTTATGAAAATCCGTCGTTTGTTGAATTAATCATCTTATCCGGTTTGTCTCAACCATCAAACCAATGGAGTAAGTTCAATTGAAACGAATTTATCATTTGTATAGTCCATCAGTCAAATCATCAAGTCCAATTCAAAAGCCACAATAAGTAATGAAAGTTTATTCCCGAGCTTTCGACCAACGTACAGTGGACATAATCATGGGCAGTGAAAGAAAATCAGAATTACATTTATATAGGAAACCGGAAACTTGACAATCACTCAAAAGAAGGAAAATTGATAAGAGGGACGACAGGTGAGGGGATAACAAGAGTCGGTAAACATCAAGGCGGGAAACTGATGCCATTAGACACGAGGCTGGCTACATGGGGGTTCAAAGTTATGACACCTTGGTTCAAATTTACAGTGTTGGATTTCCACGTCTTAATTAGTGATGATTCAATCACTTTATTGATTAATAAAGTGAGTATGATTAAAATTAATGAGTATGATTGAATCATCACTAATTAAGACGTGGAAATCCAACACTAATTAAGACGTGGAAATCCAACACTGTAAATTTGAACCAAGGTGTCATAACTTTGAACCCCCATGTAGCCAGCCTCGTGTCTAATGGCATCAGTTTCCCGCCTTGATGTTTACCGACTCTTGTTATCCCCTCACCTGTCGTCCCTCTTATCAATTTTCCTTCTTTTGAGTGATTGTCAAGTTTCCGGTTTCCTATATAAATGTAATTCTGATTTTCTTTCACTGCCCATGATTATGTCCACTGTACGTTGGTCGAAAGCTCGGGAATAAACTTTCATTACTTATTGTGGCTTTTGAATTAGATATTTATTTGACTCAAAGTGATAATACTTTAAATTACATCCATCAAGTCCTCATTGTTTCAGCAATTCATTCACGCACTGTTTTATTGAATTATGCAATTATTTAGATTTTTTGAGGTAGGAACTAGAACTACTGTATTATAAGATTTATGTAGACAGTCTTATCTATTCCTCGTTCTATTGTCGTATGTGTAAAGTAGCCAGTTCAACAATACGTTCAAGTGCTATGCGATGTGTACTATCACAGCACAGAAATTATTGCAAATTTGAATATTTTATTTAGATTTAATTATTCAGGATATTAACTAAAAAATCGTAGAACTTTCTAAGCGAAGTCCTACGCATACATCTATGCTATAAGTCTTGAAGATACGCTGTAATCACTTAAATGATGCAGCAGTTAGTTACATCGAAATTATAACAGAATTTTTCTTACTTTAGATTCCGGGTATATCTTTTGATTCCGCTTGTTTCATAGCTTTCTCACTGGCCAAAGCATATCATCGTAAGTTATCTAGGGGTCTAGCAGTTACTTCAAACAGCTGTGCAAATATCATCCAATGCTATACGCAAAGTTTTTAAGTAAACAATTTTGATTATGTTTTTAAATTTCAGTTAGGGTTGATCGGGTTCTTTCAACGAGTCTGCTGCGTCTTCTGAGAAATCCACGTTTGGTGAAATCCTCGAATCATGAAGTAAGTTATCAAGTCCTCGGTGTTCTAACAATTTATACACTACTATCTGAAAGAATTATAGTTCAATTATTTTTGGTCTTTTAGCTATCATTTAGAAAATCGTTATTTAATTTCATTTTCAAAATGCTTGACATGTATTCCATCAGGTTGACTCCACTGTTAATTCTAAAGATTCTAAGATTTCCAAATAGCAAGTTAGTGAAATTTCGACGGGCATTCATAGAATATCACTTTAAACACACTGCTGCTGGCAAATTGCCTAAGTTACTGCACCTGCAATAATTAATATGATAATATAAAATTTAATATAAAAACTGCTTTTTGCAAACACAATGCACATGGAATAAGAAAACATTGTTTTCAATATTAAAAATCAAATAGGCCTATTTAATTATTCTATTTACATTGTGTATGCAAAAAGAAGTTATTATTAATTATTGCAGGCGCACTTACTTAGGCGATTTGCCAGCAGTGTGTTTACAGTGATATTTAATAAATCGAAATTTCACTAACTGGCTAATTGCAAATCCCAAATTTTCCCAGGCATGGCTGCAACCTTAAATAGGGAGTTGTGTCGATCTTGAGAGATGTGAACTAGGCCTGCTGATGATTCCTGATTTTGGATGAAATAGCAGCTTTTCAGATCTGCTTCAATTATTTTCAACTGAGGATGCAACTCAATATTTAATTATTCTACCTCCCAACTTTAGGTAGATTATTATTGTTGTAATTATTCCAGTTCAGTCATAACATTTTGCGATAGATAGTGTGTTATAGTCATATTTCTCTGTTACAACATTAATTCGTACATATATATTCATCTCAGATCGACTAATTTCAACAATCTTTTTATAATAGCATGATTAAAGATCAGACATGTCTTTCTTTCATATAAAAGTAACAAATTTTTTTAAGCACCGTTGATAGAGTTGTCAATGCAGGTGCGTATCAGCAAATCCAATGTGCTAAATCAATGTATTTTTCTGAGAATTTACTGTTAATGAGTATTGGAAATAGTAAAAGAATTATTCAAAAGTGTGTTTGTCTTTCGATTTATTCTCAAGAGGTAATTTAATTTCATAAAGATCAGTCAATCATTTCAATAGCTAGATGCAAAAGATATGGTGAACAGTGTCTAGGGCTTTGCCTTTCGACTCAGGTATTGATTGCAGGCTTTAGATTTCAAATCAAGATATTAATCTTTGTGTTATATTTAGTTTGGCTCGTTTTTGCCATAGCTAATATTTTTAGATCAAATTTGTCGCTTGACATGTTTGGTGCTTGTAGATAGCTAATTGAGAAGTGTTTCAATTTCTTTGTTCTGATGTGAACGAGGCCGCTTTATACTGCCAATCCAAGTTTTGAAAAAAATCACATTTTTCTTCATAGAAATGAAGAAGGAAAAAACGAAGAGGAAATGATATTTGCAATCATGGAAATTATGTGTTAAAAATCAGTTCTGTGTACCTACTTGCTAAAAACATTACGATTAAGCAATGATTCACATCTGTATCAATCACATATCGATATGAATAACTCCACGTTTAAAAAAATGTTCTTCATCAAAATATTGACCTCTGTAAAAAATATTATCAAAACTGAAGACAAATGGATCCATTTTAGTGCGAAAATTAAAACCTGTAGTTAATTGTCAGATCAATTGTGAAGGGCTTGAACTAATTTTATACGAGTATGTGTTACGCAATATTTTGACTGGGAGTTGGGGAGAGTTGCGAAGTCAGCAGCACATGGCTTGAAGTCTCCCAGGACTTTGGGACCCAAAATTATTTAATTTCATTTAGTTGCTTTCAGACATAATTTTGAAAGAATTTCATATTTTCATGCACTTTTCCGGATGGTTTAGTTTTTGCGGATTTTCATATTTAATATCCTGCTCCAGCAGTCTGATGAAAGATATCTTTCCACATGAATATCACTAATAAGATCAGGACTAGGATTCAGTTCTGTGATCCTGCAATTATTAAATTAATACTTTTCATCTATTAATACATTTCAAGACGGCCGCTTTAAATGAAGGAGTGTAAGTTCCGACATTTAGTTGTTCTGATAGGAAATATATCACTATCAAGCAGCGTTTTACGTGTGCAGTGGTGGTCAGAAGGGGGGGATGCCGGGATGCATCCCCCCACCAGCCCAAAGTATTGTGATATAAAATATGAACATTGAATTTATCAATTTAACATCAGCAAATTCTACATTTTAGCTTCCAAGCAATAATTTGGCAATGTATCTGCACTGAAATAGTACAAAAGTCGGACGGCGAAACGAACTCTATCTCGTTACATCATTTCCGCTTATATCACTGATTTAGAGCTTATCAATTTAGAGACATGTAAAACCAAGGAATGTAGCGGCCTCCGCAATAGGTTTGTTTATCCTAGGCAGCTCAGATGTTGATGACCCGCTGTGATATTGCGTATCCTACATGATGCACTTGAATTAACAGATGTTCTGCCCATCAGCTCTGTGATGCAAGAAAGGTGACCAAGTGCTTTCAAATCCGTTCGACCCACGGACCTTCCACCCACATGTGTGGTGGTTTGCCAATTGGAACGACTATAACATGTATCTGTTATTCGATTCGTTCTCAATATTTCTTAAATGTTGTGCCGATGGATCACCTAACACATATTCTATCGTGCTTAATTAACGGATTTTGTTTTCCTAACTCTCTTATAATTCAAATGATGGCATCTCATTTAAATGAACATATACATGAAAATGTAATTAAAAACAGGCAATTCAATATAACTTATGACATTTGCTGATTATTTCACCTTTTATTCTGTTTGAGGATTGGAACAATTAAATTTAATCCCGCCACTGGAATTTTCTGTGACCGCCCCTTTCCGTGTGTGATAGGAAAATGTCGCTTTGCATCTAAGAACTTTTAAATGATAAAGAAGATGAATATTTTATTTGAAATTCTCTTAGAAAGAAGGAAATAATTACGAGAAAGTATTCTTTTTTTGAATATAGTAAAAATCACACTAATAATGAGAGAAAGCTAATCGAGCTATCCACCTTCCTTCAGATTTTTATAATCATGAAATGAATCAAATTGAGCAGGGATTTACACGTGTCACTGAAAGATAAAAATGAAGAAGTTAACAGGAAGATAAGAACAGAGCGCGCCGACATAGGGAGGGATTGGCATTCATGATAAAACATTCAAGCACCGCGAACGAGATTACAAAATTGGTATTTATTTATATTGGTGAGACCGGAATTGAAATGAACAGCATTGTCGGGAATCGGGATGCGATCTTGAAATAGATGTTAAAAATTTCCCACTGTGAAGGTCATTGTGGAAATAGCGCATGATGAATAATGGTATAAAACACATCAAAGCAGTGAATACTACGAGCTTATCTTAGCTTATAAGTTAGCACATTCGACAGATACTTCTGTTCCACTTTGTACTTATAATTATATTTCGGTTTTACATCATCCAATCTTATTAATTGATTAATTGAATAAGTGAAGAATAGTGTGTGTCGATCGCCAGCAAATGAGTGATACTTCCTATATTTGTCTTTATGCATGTATGTAATTAAGTATGCGTGATCCATTAATGTATTATTGAGATTAGATATGTACTAGCCATGATTACCCTGTCTTTGTTATTCTCATGCTACAATTCCCATCAAACTGAGATGACCGACTTTTCAAAGAAACAAAGAAGAGAATCTATTCATAAGGATGATGAGTTGCTCTCTAAATAAGCATGTATGGACCAAATGTAATGACAGAAATCTGATATCACCGCCACCACAGTATTTTAATTATCTATGAAGCTTGAATCCATGGTCCATAATATTTGAAATTATTTTAATTATGTGTTAAAATGAAAATTCACACTTGAATTGATGCGGTTTTAGTAGGTGAAAGCATAAGAGCATAAATCTTATCTCTAATAATAGCGGTGCTTTCAAATCTAAAATTCTACCAGTATCGCAAGATGCTTACAAAAAGTTAGAAAAGACAATAACTTTACATACTTTACACCTTGAATATATGCATGCATGCATGGAAACCAATATAGTCTAATGTTCCATAAAGTTTCATTTTACTTACTTATTGTCAAAAGTTTATTTGTCTGCTCTCACTAGGTGTGACACGCAGACTGAATCAAACTAATTGAAACATGATTCCTGCTAGAGTATCGATCAAGCAATGGACAGTCACTGGACAAGCAATCACGAAATGAATAAGTAGTAGCTAAAAAGTACATATGCAGAAAAATTACTAATAGGAAAAGAAGTGCATCGACAACTTGAATAAAAAGAAAGGACCATTGTCTGATCGATATTCTAGCAGGAATCATGTTTCAATCAGTTTGATTCATTCTGCGTGTCACAACTACTGAGAGCAGACGAAACGCAGTTGTGACAATAAACAAGTAAAATGAAACTTCTGGCGATATTTTTCATCCGCAAGATCACAGAGGGGCGCATTTGCATGATTATGTTATAATCCTATATTAATAATATAAATCTCCAATACAAGAAACATAGCAATTATCAAATACTCTTCAATTACAATATTTTGCATTATTTTTCATTTAAATGAAGTTTATCTGCCTATATGCAGAACGTCTATGTTCCATCATCAACTTATCATTTATCGCATATTTATAATGTATTTCCTGTTTGTTGCAGATCAACTCCTACTACATTTCCCAATGGAAGAGAAAGAAATATGGTGAATGATTTCTGAGAAACTTTTCATCGAAGCAAGTGTTCAAACGGTTAAAAAGAGAAGATATTAAAAATCATTGGCTGTTTTTTGAATTTAATGGCGTTTTGTGAATGATCATGAAATTAGCTAAAAAATAATGCTCCATAGTGTGATTGATACTCAAACTATTTTTTTTTGAAATCTGGGCCGGACTTTCACCGACATGTCAAGGGGATCGAAAGTGAAAAGTGCAAATACCTCATGCATGTTGTCTTTAAATTGACATCACAATTGCTAAACTAAACTGATTATTCTTTACAATTATGATCACATAAAGCGTCAGTATGTCTCGGAAAGGTTTAGACACGCTGTAGCATTAGGAGCTGCCATGAAAACTGAATTTCCCAAAATTCTATGGGACAGAAGTTCGATAGAACAGGATTTCCCGAAATTCGATAGGACAGGATTTCCCACAAGTCTATGGGACAAATTAGTCCCACAGGCAATAGGATCAAAGTTCCCCAAAATTCAATGGGACAAAATATTCCAACAGTGCCATAGAATAGAGTTCCATAGCAATAGCACTACCCGCTATAGGAAAATTACAATAATTCCGTAGGACGTTTCCTATAGGAGTGCCATAGATTTTGGTTAATCGGGAACCGCGTTTCGTCTGCTCTCAGTAGGTGTGACACGCAGAATGAATCAAAGTGATTGAAACATGATTCCTGCTAGAATATCGATCAGACAATGGTCCTTTCTTTTTATTCAAGTTGTCGATGCATTTATTTTCCTATTAGTAATTTTTCTGCATATGTACTTTTTAGCTACTACTTATTCATTTCGTGATTGCCTGTCCAGTGACTGTTCATTGCTTGATCGATACTCTAGCAGGAATCATGTTTCAATTAGTTTGATTCAGTCTGCGTGTCACACCTAGTGAGAGCAGACAAATAAACTTTTGACAATAAGTAAGTAAAATGAAACTTTATGGAACATTAGACTATATTGGTTTCCATGCATGCATGCATGCGTATGTTCAAGGTGTAAGTATGTAAAGTTATTGTCTTTTCTAACTTTTAGCAAGCATCTTGCGATACTGGTAGAATTTTAGATTTGAAAGCACTGCAATTATTAGAGATAAGATTTATGCTCTTATGCTTTCACCTACTAAAAAAGCATCAGATAAAAGGAAAGAGGTTAAACTTATTAGGGTGATTATCATGTTTGTATTAAAATTCAAGTGTGAATTTTAATTTTAGCACATAATTAAAATAATTTCAAATATTATGGACCATGGATTCAAGCTTCATAGATAATTAAAATACTGTGGTGGCGGTGATATTAGATTTCTGTCATTACATTTGGTCCATACATGCTTAGTTAGAGAGCAACTCATCATCCTTATGAATAGATTCTCTTCTTTGTTTCTTTGAAAAGTCGGTCACCTCAGTTTGATGGGAATTGTAGCATGGGAATAACAAAGAAAGGGTAATCATGGCTAGTACATATTTAATCTCAATAATACATTAATGGATCACGCATACTTAATTACATACATGCATAAAGACAAATATCGGAAGTATCACTTATTTGCTGGCGATCGACTTTTCATTTATTCAATTAATCAATTAATAAGATTTGATGATGTAAAACCGAAATATAATTATAAGTACAAAGTGGAACAGAAGTATCTGTCGAATCTGCTAACTTATAAGCTAAGATAAGCTTGTAGTATTCACTGCTTTTATGTGTTTTATATCATTATTCATCATGCGCTATTCCCACAATGACCTCCACAGTGGGAAATTTTTAACATCTATTTCAAGATCGCATCCCGATTCCCGACAATGCTGTTCATTTCAATTCCGGTCTCACCAATATAAATAAATACCAATTTTGTAATCTCGTTCGCGGTGCTTGAATGTTTTATCATGAATGCCAATCCCTCTCTATGTCGGCGCGCTCTGTTCTTATCTTCCTGTTAACTTCTTCATTTTTATCTTTCAGTGACACGTGTAAATGCCTGCTCAATTTGATTCATTTCATGATTATAAAAATCTGAAGGAAGGTGGAAAGCTCGATTAGTTTTCTCTCATTACTAGTGTGACTTTTACTATATTCAAAAAAAGAATACTTTCTCGTAATTATTTCCTTCCTTCTAAGAGAATTTCAAATAAAATATTTATCTTCTTTATCATTTAAAAGTTCTTAGATGCAAAGCGACATTTTCCTATCACACACGGAAAGGGGCAGTCACAGAAAATTCCAGTGGAGGGATTAAATTTAATTGTTCCAATCCTCAAACAGAATAAAAGGTGAAATAATCAGCAAATGTCATAAGTTATATTGAATTGCCTGTTTTAAATTACATTTTCATGTATATGTTCATTTAAATGAGATGCCATCATTTGAATTATCAGAGAGTTAGGAAAACGAAATCCGTTAATTAAGCACGATAGAATGTGTTAGGTGATGCATCGGCACAACATTTAAGAAATATTGAGAACGAATCGAATAACAGATACATGTTATAGTCGTTCCAATTGGCAAACCACCACACATGTGGGTGGAAAGTCCGTGGGTGGAACGGATTTGAAAGCACTTGGTCACCTTTCTTGCATTACAGAGCTGATGGACAGAACATCTGTTAATTCAAGTGCATCATGTAGGATACGCAATATCACAGCGGGTCATCAACATCTGAGCTGCCTTGGATAAACAAACCTATTGCGGAGGCCGCTACATTCCTTGGTTTTATATGTCTCTAAATTGATAAGCTCTAAATCAGTGATATAAGTGGAAATGATGTAACGAGATATAGTTCGTTTCGCCGTCCGACTTTTGTACTATTTCAGTGCAGATACATCGTCAAATTATTGCTTGGAAGCTAAAATGTAGAATTTGCTGACGTCAAATTGATAAATTGAATGTTCATATTTTATATCACAATATTTTGGGCTGGTGGGGGGATGCATCCCGGCATCCCCCCCTTCTGACCACCACTGCACACGTAAAACGCTGCTTGATAGTGATATATTTCCTATCAGAACAACTAAATGTCGGAACTTACACTCCTTCATTTAAAGCGGCCTTCTTGAAATGTATTAATAGATGAAAAGTATTAATTTAATAATTGCAGGATCACAGAACTGAATCCTAGTCCTGATCTTATTAGTGATATTCATGTGGAAAGATATCTTTCATCAGACTGTTGGAGCAGGATATTAAATATGAAAATCCGCAAAAACTAAACCATCCGGAAAAGTGCATGAAAATATGAAATTCTTTCAAAATTATGTCTGAAAGCAACTAAATGAAATTAAATAATTTTGGGTCCCAAAGTCCTGGGAGACTTCAAGTCATGTGCTGCTGACTTCGCAAGTCTCCCCAACTCCCAATCAAAATATTGCGTAACACATACTCGTATAAAATTAGTTCAAGCCCTTCACAATTGATCTGACAATTGAATACAGGTTTTAATTTTCGAACTAAAATAGATCCATTTGTCTTCAGTTTTGAAAATATTTTTTTACAGAGGTCAATATTTTGATGAAGAACATTTTTTTAAACGTGGAGTTATTCATATCGATATGTGATTGATACAGATGTGAATCATTGCTTAATCGTAATGTTTTTAACAAGTAGGTACACAGAACTGATTTTTAACACATAATTTCCATGATTGCAAATATCATTTCCTCTTCGTTCTTTCCTTCTTCATTTCTATGAAGAAAAATGTGATTTTTTTCAAAACTTGGATTGGCAGTATAAAGCGGCCTCGTTCACATCAGAACAAAGAAATTGAAACACTTCTCAATTAGCTATCTACAGGCACCAAACATGTCAAGCAACAAATTTGATCTAAAAACATTAGCTATGGCAAAAACGAGCCAAACTAAATATAACACAAAGATTAATATCTTGATTTGAAATCTAAAGCCTGCAGTCAATACCTGAGTCGAAAGGCAAAGCCTTAGACACTAATCACCATATCTTATGCATCTAGCTCTTGAAATGATTGATTGATCTTTATGAAATGAAATTAGCTCTTGAGAATAAATCGAAATATAAACACACTTTTGAATAATTCTATTACTATTTCCAATGCTCATTAAAAGTAAATTCTCAGAAAAATACATTGATTTAGCACATTGGATTTGCTGATACGCACCTGCATTGACAACTCTATCACCGGTGCTTAAAAAAATTTGTTACTTTTATATGAAAGAAAGACATGTCTGATCTTTAATCATGCTATTAAAAAAAGATTGTTGAAATTAGTCGATCTGAGATGAATACATGTACGAATTGCGAACAGCTTATGTTAAAATACTGTTAATGTTGTAACAGAGAAATATGACTATAACACACTATCTATCGCAAAATGTTATGACTGAACTGGAATAATGACAACAATAATAATCTACCTAAAGTTGGGAGGTAGAATAATTAAATATTGAGTTGCATCCTCAGTTGAAAATAATTGAAACAGATCTGAAAAGCTGCCATTTCATCCAAAATCAGGAATCATCAGCAAGCCTAGTTCACATCTCTCAAGATCAACACAACTCCCTATTTAAGGTTGCAGCCATGCCTGGATAAATTTGGGATTTGCAATTAGCAAGTTAGTGAAATTTCGATTCATTAAATATCACTTTAAACACACTGCTGGCAAATCGCCTAAGTAAGTGCGCCTGCAATAATTAATAATAACTTCTTTTTGCATACACAATGTAAATAGAATAATTAAATAGTCCTATTTGATTTTTAATATTGAAAACAATGTTTTCTTATTCCATTTACATTGTGTTTGCAAAAAGCAGTTTTTATATTAAATTTTTATTTTTTTAAATATTAAATTTTATATTATCATATTAATTATTGCAGGTGCAGTAACTTAGGCAATTTGCCAGCATCAGTGTGTTTAAAGTGATATTCTATGAATGCCCGTCGAAATTTCATTAACTTGCTATTTGGAAATTTTGGAATCTTTAGAATCTTTAGAATTAACTGTGGAATCAACCTGATAGAATACATATCAAAGGTTTTGAAAGTGAAATTAAATAACGATTTTCTAAATGATAGCTAAAAGACCAAAAATAACTGGACTATAATTCTTTCAGATAGTAGTGTATAAATTGTTAGAACACCGGGGACTTGATAACTTACTTCATGGCTTAAAACACCAATTCGAGGATTTCACCAAACATGGATTTCTCAGAAGACGCAGCAGACTCGTTGAAAGAACCCGATCAACCCTAACTGAAATTTAAAGACATAATCAAAATTGTTTACTGAAAAACTTTGCGTATAGCATTGGATGATATTTGCACAACTGTTTGAAGATAACTGTTGGCCCCTAGATAACTTACGATGATATGCTTGGGTCAGTGAGAAAGCTATGAAACAAGCGGAATCAAAAGATATACCCGTTATCTAAAATAAGAGAAATTCTGTTATAATTTCGATGTAACTAACTGCTGCATCATTTAAGTGATTACAGCGTATCTTCAAGACTTATAGCATAAATGTATGCGTAGGTCTTCGTTTAGAAAGTTCTACGATTTTTTAATTAATATCCTGAATACTTAAATCTAAATAAAATATTCAAATTTGCAATAATTTTTGTGCTGTGATGGCACACGTGGCATGGCACTTGAACGTATTGTTGAACTGTCTACTTTATACATACGACAATAGAACGAGGAATAGATAAGACTGTCTACATAAACCTTATAATACAGTAGTTCTAGTTCCTGCCTCAAAAAATCTAAATAATTGCATAATTCAATAAAACAGTGCGCGAATGAATTGCTGTAACAATGAGGACTTGATGATTTGACTGATGGACTATACAAATAACAAATTCGTTTCAATTGAACTTACTCCATTGGTGTGATGATTGAGACAAACCGGATAAGATGATTGATTCAGCAAACGTCGGATTTTCATAAAAATACGAGACACTGAGACACGACCAAAGGATGTGATTAACAATGACTGTTGCACATGCCAAAAGCATCTGAAATTATACTGAACATGCAAATGTTGCAATATCATTGGACAAAGTCAGATTACGGAGTCAAAACTGTCGCTGCGCGTTTGCTTCTTTTGGATAGCTTCTGTGGCACTCATATTTTCCCACTTCCAGTGCAATTGGATCCAATAGAGTTCGATTGAACGTCAAGGTGTGCTATGGCATTCCCATTGCGTGTCATAGAATACCATAGAGTGCCATTGAATTTGGTTAATCGGGTGCATTCAGCGCAAATTCAGGCTTATTCAATGTCAGCTTGAGTCGCATGCTGGTATTACAGAGTAAAAACTTTGACTGTCTAAAGAAGTCTAAATTCAGCGGACCATATAGCTGACATACTTTACTATCTTTAATCATAGCAGATCGCTTTACAAAGCCACTGTTTGTTTCAGCATCAAATTTTCCTGCTTCATCTCTATACCATCCCATGGCTTCCATATGACTTTTTTGTGCTGCTGGATGAAACTGTGATACATGATTGAAATATGATTTATAGGGATAATCGCTTTGACCACCTTCCACCTGCTGCTCTCCAATCGTTAGAGAAACATCGCGAAGTAATGTAGTCAATGGTAAATTGTTCAGTCCAACTTTATGTGCATCGTCAATAGCAGTTCCATCTGCTTGCTGAATTCTAAACCTCAAATCAAGCATCGCATAACTCAAATCTATGTAGTCATCACTACCACCAGGAATAACAAATTCAATGGGGCCAGCATTCTCAGCTGTTCGAGGATGATAATCTACAATACTTGAACTAAGAATATCTGTCTGTATGGCTTGTTGATCAAACAAACAAAAACCGGAAGTTTTACACTCCATGATTCGAAGTTATAGCAGCGTCGTCGTTTAGCGCCTGATGAATGATTAGAGCCTCTGCGACGCTTGCGTGAATGCCTTTTGACTGAAGATCGCACCTTACCAGCTCCGCGATGTTTCCTCCTTCCTTTATTCATTCGTTTAGGTGATTTCTTTCCTTGAGTAACACCAGCAAAGGTCTGCTTCAATGCTTTTAAACCGCGTTCCTTCCCACGATTCAACAAACTGCTCTTAAAACTTCTACCTCTAGAAAGATCACTAGCAACATCACCAGCAAAGCCAACGGCATTACTTAAAACATTTCGTTTTAAAGATCTACCGACATTGGATATGAGAGGTGCTACAACAGATTTCAGTGCACCAAGTATGCTACCTCCACGTTGGCGGCGAGCACCGATGTAAATTTGTCCTCCACCACTTACATAGGAGGGTCGTGAATAAAATGAGGCAGTTGGATTCATAGCTCAAACCCTAAACATTGTTAGTTACAACTTTGCATGAATCACTGTCGATCACTTAGATGAAAGATGTCGGCACGACGCATCCAAGAGTTCATACTTGAAGGATAACCAGTCCATTTAACAAGACACCATTCTTCACCTTGTCGTTTTTTACATCGAATGATTTTCTCTACCAAATATGTTTCACTTTCAGTGACTGCCTCAATCTCATCGCGGTAAAAGCTACCCTCAATTTCTTCATTATCGTAATCTTTCAACTTGTAGGTGGTCGGAGAGTCTTTTTGATTAATCCTTGTTACTGTAAATACCTCCTCTGTCCAATTCGGAAGGTACCCTTTAGCAAAAACACTTTTCACTTTTGAGATACGAACTTTATCACCAATTTTCACATCACTTTTCACATGAGTGCGTTTACGTTGGAATGATTTGCGCACTTTATCTACATTGTCAGCATTTACATCTAGGTCTGAGTCCAATAGAACGATGGATAGCGTGATTGTAGGCATGGAGTGTATCTTGTAGAACCTTTGTCCAATTTTGTGTCAAGTTGGCAGTAAAATGTCGCCACAAGCGATTTTTTAATGTGCGATTAAAACGTTCAACGAGTGCAGCTTTATAAGCACTCTTTACACTAAACAACTCAATGTCATGCCTCTCAAATAATCTTCTCACATGCTGATTTTCAAACTCTTTTCCTTGATCACTCTGAATTCTTTTTGGAATCCGACCATCTCGAAAAATTGTTTGGAATGCTTTTGCTACTCCTTTCCCTTCTTTAGTTTTTAAAGGTTGAGCCCACGCATAACGCGAGAAAATATCAATGACGGTTAAAATAAAGTTATTGCCCGAGTTATGTTTTGAAATGGAGGCGACATCGCACAAATCTGCTTGCCACTGTTCATCGATGTCATGAACAATATAATGGCGGGTGCGGTACTTCTTTTTCGCTTGTCTGTGGAGTGTATAGGTAGCCTGACCCTTTAGCCATCGTTTCACTTGTGATTGTGGAAGACCACTCGCTTTTGATAATTTCTTGATAGATGCAAATCCTGCCGGATGTTTTACATCATAATAGATTGACTTCAAACGTTCAGTCGATGACGACTGACTCTTTTTCCTCCTTCTCATCTTTTTGTTTTCTTGCCTTTCTACATTTACAACAACTGCAGCATTTAGCTTTAGTGGTTTTGCGATCGTGTTCACATTGCTTAGGGGTTTCATTATGAGAGCTGGCGCAGCAAGTGCAAGTGACAACGACATTCACCTCTGGCGGCTCATTACATGGCAAGCAACACATCTGCTTCATATTAATAGTCTGAGAATATGTATTTCCTGGGAGGAGCTGTTTTACGTATTCCTTTTACTAGTTTTAGTGACGATGTAGATCTACGTCGAGTTCTTCCTCTTGTTTGCTTAGTGAGTGTGGGAGGGGATGTAGCAGGTGACGCCTTAAACCAATTTGTTGGCATTTTCATCGTCTGAAGCATTGGAGCAGTAGCCACTGTTGAATCAAGTTCTTTCAATGTCTCATTATTCAAAGCAAATTTTGGCACATTATGCTTTTTCAATAGTTTAAGAAAGTATGTCCAACCAGGTGGAACATAGCCCTGACGGCGCTTTCTACGTGTCGCATACTGAATCAAGTCTTCATAACGTGAAGCATCAATCACTTTATTTTCATCTGTAATGATTTCTCCTCTATCATTTACATTGAGATGGGGTTCAATACTGTTGAAAAGAGATATGGCATGTGCGCGAGATGCTAAAGGTGTAGCAGTCGATACAGAGTCACGCATCTTATTCTTCAAGTTTTTCAATTGCTCAACAGTTTCCGATTGTAATAATACACAGCACGATGTGGATCTTTGATGTGAACATTTTGCTGATAATCTATTTCTTTCCTATACATTTGATTTGCAAGAGGTTGCTTTACTTGCTGCATGGCAGTCAATTGTACATATTCATCCTGAGGAATAACAATCATGCGAGAATAAGAACTCATAGTTTGTAGATAATCATGGGAGTTTTCAAAATATCACTTCGAAATCTAAATTCTTCCGGACACTCTTGCGTAAAGTCAATGAATAAGTAACCGTGTGGTTTTTCAGTAGCTGCTTGAAAAATTTCAATTAAGGCTTTTGATCCTCTGGGTGCAACTTGTCGCGCTAAAATTTCAAATTGACTTTTATCTCGCGGATTCTTGAAAATAGCATAATAGCGTGTATTCAGGTTTCGTGTACGAGCTTCTTTTCCATCAGGAAACAAATTTTGTGTAATATAGATGATAAAGCACCTTTTATGGTGTGCTGCGCGAGTGAACATATCTGTAACATCTTTTGAATTCTTACTTTCTTTTAATAAATCATCCAATACAACAACATCATTAGACTGAAGTTAATCCACTGGAATAATTCCTTCATGTCGAATAAAGTTGCGACTTTGCAATTCCTGAAACAGCGACGGTTGATAAATACCATAGCGCCAAATCACTCGATTGATAGGTTCCTTAAACAACTCCCTTCTTTTATCCAATAAATTCAGCGTGAAAACAGTTTTACCTGCATGAGATGGACCTGATACAGTCAGAACTTTATCACATTGAAGTCTGAAATCCATTTTATTACTTTGAGATTCAACATTTGCATAATTAACGCTTAGAGCCAAAGATATTACCCAATAGGTTGCCCACGGCAGGAGCTATCATTGGAAGTATTGCTGAAAGGAAACCGCCCTTTTGTGTTAGAGTTTTCCTCTTTCTTTGAAGGGTGACTTTAGGATTGGAGATGAAACGCAATTTCGTAGCATATCGCTTAAGTAACTTTCGTTGTTTTGGCGCTAATTTCTTCGTCCTCAACTTCCTCACATGAGAAATAATTTCACAAATGAATTTATCGTTAGCATGTCGTATAGCATTGTATCGCTGATTTGCTTTCATTCGTCGGAGAGCTTGAATGGCTGAAGAAAACTTTGAAGACTTTTGACTTTTACGTTTCGCCATTTTCCGTGTTAGTCTTTGCTAAAAACCTATCTTTACCACATTTGCATAGGTACTAACTATTGCGGCATAAGTGACACTCGAAATGAGCAATATCACAGTGGTTACATTTGCAAAGTTGAATGCAATTACGTATGAAACAGCGTTGACAAAAAGCATGCTTACATCTCTTGAAGATGCGCTTTTCATTTCCATCCTTTCGCTTACATACATCACAACACATAGTTTCACCGTTACTGATGTCTATAGCAAGTCTTTTTGAAGATATGAATTTGCTAGCCTTTTCTAAATAATAGACACATTAAAAACAGAAGGAATATACTTCGAGAGTGAGCAGGCATAGCTCGAAAACCAGTTGTGCTACAATCAAGTACCACTGCATTTTCAATTTTTCTTTATGGAAAGTTGAATGTGAATATCTGAAATCGCTTCAATCACTAGACTGCTACCATGATGGTTAAATGCGTTAAGACGTTCAGCAATTTTTATCATATGTCTTTTAAAAAATTCTTGGGGGTGATCTACCACTTCCATTGAATAAGAAGCAAAATGGAAAGAGCGACTTTCCACCTCTTCCTTTCCAAAATGACTAAACTTAATTTTCGCAACTAATCGCGCCATGATAATGCTATCAGAGAATGTATTCATTAACTCTAGAAATAGAGTGCTAGCATCATCGACCACTGCTTCGATGTCGGTCTCATCTTTATGAAAATTTATCACATAATCTTGAACAGCTCCTTTTAAACTTTGCCTATGAAAATGTAATGTTCCGCAGTCGTTTGAGAAAGACATGATCGCCCTTTATCTAACCCATCCATTGCATGAAAACAACAACTCTTCTCATAGTAACATTTATTGAATAACGGTAACAAGCATGCATTATAAATCAATGGTTTGAAAGAGATAAAATAGATACAGCTGGTAAGTATCATACAGCGAGCAATGATAACCATACAGGACTTTGGCAGTGTTGAGGTAAGGAGGAAAGAAGCATTGGTTATGAACGTAGCTACTACAACGAATAGACAAAATAGGAACACACAAATCCTTAAAACGTTTCGTGACTTCATGATAATGTTGATTCACTCTACTATCCCATAGCGGGAGCAAAATATCATCAATGATTAGATTGGGAAATACTTTCCTCTCCTTACCAGGATTATTACAAAAGATGCGTATAACATTGAAAGCAGCTAACCATCGTTTAAAGTCAATAAGAAGAGCACTCTCACAAGAAAAGCCATAGTCTTGCAAATATTTCAGATTAAGTCCATGAATGTGTTTTCTCGCCCATTGATCAACATTGGGATCGCAGTTGGCATGTTGATGATAGACACTAACAATCTGATATGTCCAATTGTTCATAACAATAGCACTGAGCTCCTGTACAGGTTCACCCTCACAATCCATAAAAATGATGATAGAAGCCTAAAACGGAAATTACACATCTAAGGAAGCGTTCTATAACATATTACAAAATGAAGAATTACATCGATGCTTTTCACGACAAAATACACAAATGATATGATGGCAACGAAGAAGTAAAATGTATCTAATAAGACCACGTCTACGACACTCAAAGCACATAAGCGAATTGTCATAGGGTAGAGTTAGGAAAGGACTAGTAATTCTCCTTCTTTGATTTGCGTTTTGATGCAGCATTCTTCTCCGACTTGCGCTTCGTACCACTGCTGTTAAGGATTTGATCAATTATGTCATCCACGTTGGGTGGTTTTGGAATATATAGGATGGATTCCATATGCATGGAGAGAGAGACTATTTTATTATACTTGTGTCGACCATAATATAGCCCATTCACTTTGAAAAGGATATCCCAAGTACCTTCGCCGAGCTTATCACATCTGATGGGTATTGAATGATCTCCATCCTTCTTATAGTAAGTACACCAATGTGATACCGGTAGGCAAATGTGATTACCATCCCAAATCTTTCTATAGGGAGTATCCTTGTCATCTCTAGCCTTCCACTCTTGAGCAAGAGGAGTAGGAATGTCCATATTTAATGTCACGTACTCCTCAATAATATCAAGTTGGTGGCGAATCTACGGACTCACGGGGATCAGTATGTAGTCCCCATACTGATTGCGCATTATCTTAACATCCGTGGAAGGGAGCATTCCCGTTTGCAGTACTACGCTATGATCGTCATAACGCAAAACTTGTTTAAATTTACGCTGTAGCGGTGTAGGATTATGTACCTTGGTTGTTTCTTCCACTGGCCTCAGTTGTAGATGATCTGACCGTAGCGTACCTTGTAACGTTTGACCGCCATTTTGTCCTACTAGTGCAGCAGATGGAGTAGATGCCTGAAAATGAAAAAGATTGTATTAAGTTTACGTTTAAGGGAGGAGAGGGAGGAAAGTAGCGACTTACCATTTTAGTTGGATAATAGAATAGAGAGAGAAAATATGCGTCCGTCACTAGTGTGATTCAACGATGGAATGATTCTCACTGTGAAAGGCTCGCTATTTATATAGAAATGCTTGATTCTCATTGGATGATGATCCTCATTGGATAATACCATCAAGCTGATTCCAAATCTGAAATCCGTTTTCCAATCCGATGGTTCATTTTGAAGCTACAGCCCAAAACGTCCCAAATTCTAACTCTGTCGTTTTTCGCCAATCTCCCAAATCTTAAATGGCGTCTCACATCTAAACGAAGACAGATATGAACAAGCCGTTTGTTTCAGTGAATTTGTCTCACTCTTAGCTTTCAAACGAGCTATGGCACGACAAAATCCGTCCACTAGAAGCCAAGATCGAAGCGAGCTCTCCAGAGGGGGGGGACGTCAGCGAAAATTTTTTCTCTCCGATTGCGTTCAAATTCACCATACCGATGCAGAATTTCACGCTGAATCCGAATCTGGCCTCCGTTTTCTCATCCGAGCACTCCTTCCACTCGAAACAGCCCATTTTACAACCCAACATTCAGCAGATTGCACGAAAAACATTACACACTATAGCCTCAAGACAAATCCTGGCGGTCGCCCAAGTCCACCACGACACTCTATCGTTCCAGAGGGGGGGGAGTCAGCGAACATTTTGTGAACGTGGACCAACCTGGCCGGCACACCACGACAGACCTCTGTCGTTCCAGAGGGGGGGGCGCCGGTCGGGTGTTCGCCGTTTTCTTACTACTGTCGTCTATTTGTCTGATCGAACTCTTGCGGCCACAACGTCGGACTCTTTGGTGCATCTCCTGTTGCACTCCTTTGTAGCATTTTTCTTGTTGTTGTTGTATATTTCAATTAAAGATAAGAATCATTAAAAATCGAATTTGGTCTCCTTGTCCCTAATAATCTGGAACGCACTGTACGTACATCAAGCTTATTAAAGTGATCTAGAAGTCACAAGCCACGATATCTCAGTATTCATTATAAATTAATTTTGAATTGTCAAACAACATTTTCAAGATAAAAAAAGAGTAATTGAAAGACTCGAAAACTAATAATCAACTTCCAAAAATTACACTGCTTTTCTCCAGGAAATTCTAAGCTACATCACTAGTCAGTGAGAATTTGAACACAGTTGAAAACTACAGGCTTGAATAATTAATTACCACATTCTAAGATTGACTCTAGAAGTTTTCTTGTTCAGGATGAAAGTACATTAGTATCCATAAGCTCATAATTCGAAATATTCAAACGCGTGCATACTTTTAAGTAAGTAAGTAAGTAAATGTATATTTTCAAATCACATTGGAAATCATTAAGTACAGGTATTATGCGTTTACAAAATGAAATTTAAACAAAGCATATTTCCTTGTGGTTTCCTTTTTCAAACCGCAATTAACTCGCGCCCCCAAAGGAGATTGTCATGTTTTCAGTGTCTTATCACTCCCCCTATAAAATACTTTGGAATTTATGTCAAGAAATCGTCTTTCATGATTTGCTCTGAGAAGAACGCGCTGGTCGATAATTTATTGAATAATTATTCGGGAGAATAAGGCTCATTTCCTAATTATCGATGTCTATTAACAAATAGGCATGACTAAAAACCGAACAAATTACATGCAAACTCCATTATCCAAAATGTCAAGCTTAAGAGGTCATCAAGGAAAAAATTATATCTGCGGCCCAGACTGGCACGGTCGAGCTTCCGAAATTCTAAGCTCGGGTCAGGCGGTTCCCACTCTGGCTATACACGAAAATGGGCTACTGAGTCAGAAAATTTTCCCTCCTTGCTTATCATCATTCGAGACATCATAAACATCGTCAATTTACGATTTAGACCAGACGTTCATGAGTGACGACCGCTGTTTGGAAGCTTAAAAGGTCAGACAAGGAGGTGAAAGTTCTATGACGAATTGTGTCATGGATACAATTGCATTTAACAATCAAACAATGCATTCATTGTGCAAATGCACGTATCTGACTGAGGTTGTGATTGTTAGATTATTCAATGTTAGCAAATTCAGAGAGGTATATTCATCTTATTTGACGAATGTAATAAGCAACAGCCATTTAAAATATATCGAGACAGATACAATAGCCTATCATATGAAGGTCGTGCTTAAATCAGTCTGATAGGAAAATTTTTCATTCTGATTTCAGTATTCTGCAATATAAAAAATTGTAAATACAGAGAATTAAGAAATTACAAGATAACCTCTCTGCATTTAAATACATTATCTTAATAAAAAATGAGATGGAAGTACTTATCGTTCTAGGCATTCTTCTTGTTAACATAGCTTAATTACATCCATGTTGTGCGAATGCACTGCCGAGTTTGGAGGTATCGACTATTATCCAAAAATGCATCAGATCTGCCACACAATGCAACATGTAGACATACATTACTTTGGCAGATAGATCTAAAGACGTGATACATATTGTACGCAATACGCAATATGCAGCATCTTATACTATGGCAGGAACTAAGACTCTCTTCTCTATGATGTGCAAGTTCAGAATTGCCGGCGTGTTCGTATATTTTCCTTAATTCATTCATGCGTTATAACATGTACAGCTACCGACACCATTATCTGACATCGCTCAATTACATGCACTCTCGCATTGGTCAATCGATTGCAACATCAACCATAGAACTAAATAACAATGAATCAATTTGCATGCAAATAGAAATTGATAATGACGTTACAATGCTCCCACGGGAAAAAGTGGAACGTGCTACAATTCTTATGATTACTTTAATGTAAATTGATATATGTAAAAAATAGGACTAATCAAATCACAAAGAAAAGCAAACAGATTTTTTTGCAGCGATGAAACAAGTCTTTTCATTTTCAGGGAGTTGAATATGATAATTTTTGCTTTCAGGCCTCGTTTGGATTGTGGCAGGCTTCAATCTGTCGATTGAGACAGTTTTAAGTTTTCCTTTGATTTCAATTTTGGCCGCTTTACCAAGTATTCTTTCAACGGATAAGGTCCTGAGTGCGGAGCTTCGAGTGACTTGCGGACTCGGTCTACACGTAGCCACACAAAACGGACGTTGCGCAAACGTTTTGGGATAGGCGGAAGTTTTTGGCTCGGTTGATCAAATTTGAGACTGTTCTTATCCATTAGAGATTGAAGCTGTTTGATAAACCTTGAGTCAACTGGAAGTGATGGTTGGGGTAAAGGCATCATGCAATTTGCACCAGTGACCGCTTGGAAAGGAGATAACCCATTTGCAGAGGACAATAATTGTAATGCTAGTAAGATAGCCGGTAATTTGTCGGTCCATTCTGATGATGATCCATGTAGAGCTTGTTTTAAAATGCGATGTTGCCGTTCCAAAGTGCCATTTGCCTGAGGATGGTATGCCGTTGTACGCAATCGAAAGAAACCATTTCTTTCTGATGCATACTTTGCATTAATCCGATTCAAACTGAGTTCCTCTATCAGAAACTAAATACAACGGCACTCCAAAACGACTGATCCAATTGCTAACGAAGGCATCGGCAACAGTATAGGAAGTTATTTCGATTAAAGGGATTGTTTCTAGCCAGCGTGTTGTTGTATCCATTACTGTAAGAAGATAGCGATAGCATGATGGACCACTTGCCGGAAGAGGTCCAACGAAATCGATGTGCACTGTTTCAAATCGAGACGACGGATGGTGAAATTCATAGATGGCGATTTATGATGTTGAGTAATTTTGTTTCTCTAGCAAGTTTCACAATATTCCCATCAATCTTTGATTTTCTTATCCACATTCTTCCAGACATATCGATCTTTCACCGGCTTGCTCGCTCTTCTCCAACTGGGATGACACAACTGGTGAAAATTTTGAATTATTAATTCTTGTTGTTGTTCACTGCTAACCCATGGTCTTGGATAAGGTGTGGATACATCACACCAAATACTGCCGCCGTTGTCTAAAGGATAGCATTTGAAACGCGATGGAAATGACCGTAGCGAGGCATTGTAGTTCTGAGTCGTTTAACTGCTCTCTTGCCATTGCTGAAAGATCTACTGCAACAACTACCACGGAATTGCAAGCTGCCGTTGATCGTGAGAATGTATTCGCCACAACATTTTCTGCACCAGCGATATGAACCATGTCGTCACAGACTTCAAGAAAGGCGAAATGTCGATCTCTAGATGGAGTAGAATTCTTGAGTTTGTGAGTAGAATGAAAAGTGCAGACGATTAGCTTATGGTCAGTAAAGACGGTAATATTTTGACTTTCGATATACGGATGAAAATGGCGTAATGCTCTTGAAATACCAATCAATTCTCGATCAAAAGTACGGTATCGTTGTTCCGCTTGAGTCAGAAGTTGTATGAGTCAGCTTTGATGAGAAAAATGCTAACGGGATAGATTCTCTACCCACAATCTGATGTAGAGATGCTCCAATGGCTCTGTCCGAGGTATCTGCAGTCACAGTGAATGAGTGTGAAAATGGATCCGGAAAGAATACGGCAATTGCATTTACTAGACGATTGAGTAGACTTTCGAAAGCATCTTTTTGGATTTTGGACCAGTACCAACTCGATTTCTTGCCTTGAGACGGTTTGGCATCTTGTAGCAATTGTTGAAGAGGCAATGCCAATTCTGCAAACTTTGGAACAAACTTTCAATAGAAATTCAGCAACCCAAAGGGCATATGAGTAAACTCGAATAATCCAAATGACACAATTATTGCGGTCTTTTCAATGTCTTCGTCTCTGACGGGTATCTGATAATATGCACGAACAAGATCCAGCTTTGTAATAATTGAGCATCCAGAAAGCGAAGATAATAACTGATGTAGATGTGGAACCGGATATCTATCTGGTGTTGTGATTCGATTTAAGGATCGAAAATCACCACAAGGTCTCCAAGAATTAGTCGTTTTCTTTGGTACCATATGCAATGGACTTGCCTATTGTCTTGTTGATCGTCGTATGATACCTTGCTCAAGCATTTCATTGAATTCTGTCTTGACCACTTGTAGTTTGGTTTGATTCATAGGACGTGGACGGCAATGAACAGGATTTCCATTTGTAGGAATTGAATGAACAACACCGTGTTTAGCAGCTTTTGCGAAATCGGTGGAGGAAAATGCAGCAGCGAACTCATTAAGAATGTCATGCCAAATTGAGGAAACCGTTGACACCACAATTAAGATAGACAAAGATTCAACTACTGATGCGGGAGTAAGCTGAAGTGTTAAGTTAGTTTCACCGTCGATCAGGCAGCGTCGTTGACAATTGATGATCATGTTATACGAAGTCAGGAAATCCATTCCAAGGATGGGCGTTGTACAACCAACTTTTAGTCATGAAAAGTTGCACAGACGTAATTTTGCATTTTTTAGCTTTTATGATGCCTACTGACAGAAAAAGCGAAAAACGAAAGTAATCGTCGGCGCCGTTCCATAGATATGTGCATGAATTCAAAATTCGCATTTTAGATTTAATGTTTAAATAGTTGCACGGACTCAAACTCACTGAATTTGGTGTCTGTGATGCTTCCTATCATCAAAAAAGTAAGGAATAGAAAAATCGTCGGTGCCGTACCATAGATATATGCACAAGTTCAAATTTCAAAATTCATGTTTTAATGATTGCACGGACTCAAACTGGACAAAATTGGTGTCCATGATATTTCTGGTTGCCAGAAAAGTAAGAAATGCTCCATTCCATATATACACGGTAGTGTATGCATAAACTTAACTCAATTTTTAAAATTCAAATTTCATTTTTATGTTTTGGATAATTGCGCCGACTCCAACTCGGCACAGTTGGTGCCAGTGATGCTTCCTATTAGAAGAGTTAGAAAAGAACAAATCGTCACTGCCGCTACATATTATGTTAAGGACTACATTAAGAATTACAAAAGAATAGGCCTTCTACATTACTTTAAGAATTGTTTTCATTATTATCATTACTTTACGAATTGCGCAGACTAAAGTCGAATTACAGTGAAAAAGTTAGTTTCTTGAAACAAAGGAAATTGTCATCTTTTTAACAAGTTCTTTTACCACAAACTATGGGAAAATAAAAAAACACGTAGCATGAAGTGCAACAAGTACATGTTATAAAAATGCCTACTATACTAGTTCTGTACTGCTTTGAATAGTTGATTGCTGTAGTTGCTGTTTTGTTCACCGACCTTGTACCGCAGGCAAGTCTTTTTCGAAATCGGGATGCACCGTCTCCGAAGCCTGTTCCGAACAGAATCCCAGGCCTTTGCGATGAGAAACATAAAATTCTTTTACATGAAACCCAACAGCGTGCACTTTTGGTGTTATTCTTATCCACAGCCTCTTGTGCGCACGAAAGAAATCATCAATATCATTTTCAAATGTCTCACTCAGTTTCATGCCATAGCATCCTTGCACCACAGTGTTCAAACTTTGGAAAGCATCGACAAATTTTCTTGGGGCTTGCATTTCCTCGAGTAAGTCGACATTCCTGAGAAGTTTAAGGCAACCGTTTCCATTGAGAGCTCCACCGTGATAAGCCTATCTATAGCGATTTGTCCATTCGTTCGCCTCAGGCCAAATGCTGTGAAGGGTATCTAAAAGTGTTATAACAGGGCCAATCAGTAGATGCAGCTCTGTAGGCGGCATGAGGTTCAGTAAAACAACGTCATCAGACTACTTCGGATTTGGCAAGTGCACAACATTACCAAATATTTCGTCTCGGCCATTTCTGCTCCCGAATCATGCCATCTCCAAAACATATTACGAATGCTGCCAAGAGTTCGGGAAGCTCCGCGTCGACCTGCCAGCATGTTGTCCTTTGATACTTCGCATCAAGTACATGGATGGCAGGATCCATGTGCCATCAAACCCACAATTTGGTTTGCCAATTTTAAATCAACAGCAATTGTGAATGGATGGCTCACTTGATCAAGTTTCAAAATATTCCACACGAAGAGCAAGTTTCTGTAGTTCTCAGGAATATCGGGAATCAAGCCGATGACAAAAAGTCGTTTTACGCTGTCACCTCGCGTTCTAGCGGCTACACCTTCTGCATATCCACGTTGTCTAGGTACTTGTTCAGGCTCATCGTCTACCACATCAGAGTTCAAAGTGACACACACCTTAAGAGAGCCACCACCACTGTCAAGACTAATCTTCATGTTGTTAAAGTCTTTCGCTCGATGTTGCTGGACGGTTTGCACCATCAAATTCACATCCTTGCAGCAAATGAATGGTCTTTTCAAGACTTTACCATCTTTGTCAATGAATTCATGGCTCTCTGACGCAAACAAAAAGTCTAAAACATGATTTCTGTTCTGTAAATCAATATTGAAGTTCGTCTGGATTGTTTTCCTGCTGGAAGTAGCACACCTAAGATGTTCCGCTAGTATTTGATAGACTGAGATCATTTTGGATAGTAGACATATCCTCCGATGAAACAAAGCACTTCGTAGAAACAGTGAACGAACGACCTGGGTCGAGCAGAAGCGATCGTCCAGTGTGAGTCGCTAGTGTCAGAGAAGAGTCCGCACTCGCATTTCAGCTTTGTGGATCCAACTTTTTTTATTACTGTTGCTGCCACTTTATCTTTGAAATTCGGAGATCCACCTTCCAGCAATTGTTCCATGTTCTGCAGTCTGCCGGATTTGTTACAGACATGTGATCTTTCTTTTGCTAACAATGACAGGCAAGGGAACATATCTTTATGGCAGTAGGTGTCTCAATTAGGGATGGAAAAGAGAGCAAAGATGGATCTTTCGGCGCAGAAGGACGACCAACTTTGTGAATTGGTAGAGCAGTAGTACCGGTCTTCGTAGCTATGTTCTTGGGAACTGATGACGCCATCGTGCAAACCAAACATAAACATTTTGAAGACCGACGAGTCTGTGGCGCAGTCACGATCAAAGAATGATCAAATACATTGATTTCACGCGTGAAAATACCTAGTCTTTTAATACACGAACACAAGTATGCTGAATGCCAAAGAAACTATATCAACAAGTAATGCACAGTGCAGTTGGAAGGCGGTCGTCCTAAGGGTTTAGTCCTTGAATAAAATGTTTTTCAATTATTGATCGATAGTCGTCGGTAATTCGTCGCATGTCTTTTGCTTTCCCCATGCATAGAATGCATACGAGCGTACACGGTTTCGACATTCATCATGATTTGGCATTCTCAGAATAATCAATGATTAGCCAAATGCAAGTATTGAACAACGGATTCCGAAGTCGGTCACTCTTGTGAACTCTAATCACTTGGTCGCGACAACTTCTACAGGCGCAATGAGTGCACCATGAAAGAAACGCTAATCAATTAGCTGCGCATCTAAATCAAGTAGAGAATCAGTTTTAGAATATAATCAGCTGGCTGCAATACAAGAAAGAAAGAAATTTGTATGTTTCAAATAATGGAAATCAAAAATTAATTACAAATCAATTACAATGTTGATACCAAAGAAATACTGGTTGAGAGCACTAGCAGATGATGAAGTTCAATGCCACAGCACAATAATGTCAAAACATGTTGTGTAAGCTATTCAAATAGATAGATATGAATATCTGAAATTGTCGTTGTCTACGAGCTTCGGGTAGTTCTCGGTAGTTTCTTCGGGATTAATTGATGCAAGGGATGCCTTCTTTCAATCTCAGCTGATTTGAAAAGTTTGCAAGCCAGGTCGAATTCTCGAGATTATCGTAACAACATTCAGCACCATGTATGATACGATGACATCTCTTTACTTCTGAATTTAGCTGATTTTGCAGGTGAGCTGGCAAAGACGGCTGAAGCATAGTCTATGATACTCAACATGATACCGTGGAACGTTTGCATGACAATGGTTGGAGACACGATTGTACGAAGGACACGCAATGCATACATACGACTGCTGCACTTCCTCAAAACATCACATGTGTGCGCATCCCACGTCAATGAATCTGAGAAAGTGACACCCAAAATCCTCATTTCTGTTACTTTCACAGTGTCGGGCACAGAAATCGATTGTAGGCAAGAAGAAGAGATTTGATAGTTTGACTTCGGAAATACCATGAGCTTTGTTTTGGCAACAAGTAAATGAAAGCGATGATACAAGTTCGGTGAACAGACAACATTATTACAACAATCAACATCTTAAGGCAGTGCACTATACAGAAACAGTAGTACAACTATAATTAACATTTCGTAACATACATGTAGACCATGCATGCCATTGCACATCATATCAATGTCTTTCGTTGCTGATTGCTCTTAAGTAGAAATTTAATTTTAGACAGAACTTGTTGAAAAGATTGTTTCATTCACCAGAAGAAGCGGAATTTACAATTTATTTGCAGGTTCAAATTGACCGATTTGAAATCAGTAAATTTAATAAGAAACGGAACGACGCGGATGAATTGTTCAGTAATAATAAGTTGCTGATAAGAATAAGTTTCACAGGCACCAATTTTGTCCAGTTTGAGTCCGTGCAATCATTAAAACATGAATTTTGAAATTTGAACTTGTGCATATATCTATGGTACGGCACCGACGATTACTTTCGTTTTTCGCTTTTTCTGTCAGTAGGCATCATAAAAGCTAAAAAATGCAAAATTACGTCTGTGCAGCTTTTGATGACTAAAAGTTGGTTAAGATAGGGTGTGTGAAAACATCTGCGACTACAAAATACCAGCGGAAGACACGTCTAAACATGGAGAACTCGATACAACATTATCCAAAAATACGAATAGGTGATTGATTGGCGGTGTAGAGAGAAGGAAGATATGCGTTTAAATTGTCTGGCGCATAAGTTCGAGGGATGATGCTGCCTGATGATTCAGTATCGACTAAGAATTTAAGTCGACATTTTGAAATAGAAAGAATGACAAGTTCAGCATAGAAAAGTCTCGCAGCCTCATCATTACCACACCTGCCGGCCGCGAATGAAGATGTGGCAATTACTTTTCCTCAGGATTTGGAGTAGGAGCGCGGCTGCGTTTTCCAATGGATCTTTGAGATTGGAGCTTATCACCAGGCCATTTGCACCATGGCCTACAACTTCTTGCGTTTTGACCGTAAAATATATGTGCTCTACAAATCAACTGGCGTTGACCAGGTCGAAATGGAGCTAGACCAACATGTTAGCGATTCGCAGACTTTTTTCAGATCTTCTCGGAAACTACGGCAGACACAGAACGATGACGTAGAGATAACATTTGATCAGCTAAATCCGCTGGCTGCGATACTGATAGGACTAATGATTGGCTAACCAAAACTGCTGCAATTCCAGGTGACTGTGTGGATATAAGACGATGCTTGAGCAGTTCTTCTGGATCACGAATGTTGAGAGAGTCACAGGCCTTTTGCATTTCAGGAACATGCGTCGATGGTTTTCCAATTGGTATGCTTTCAAGCAGTTTGTGGAACAGTTCGGGCTTTGATCTTTTAACTTCTTTAATTACTGCACTTTTGGATGCTTTTGTAAACTGTCGAGTTTGGAGTTGTCGACGATTATCCAAAAAAGCATCAGATCAGCCACACAATGCAACATAGTAGACAGTACATTACTTCGACAGATAGATCTAAAGACGTGATAAATATTGTGCGCAATACGCAATATGCAGCATCCCATATTATAGCAGAAACTAAAGCTCTCTTCCCTATGATGAAATACTTGGAATCCTTCAAGAAGATCAATTGAGAGGATAAATAAGGAATGAGAGCTACTCGAAAATCGTCTCTACCGGAAAGTTGATCATCTATGCGTAATTTCTTCGAAATCGTGTATATTTCTTCTGACAATTCCTATCTTTTTGTATCATACTTGCTGAGCTATTTAGTATTTAAACACATCAAATTTCAAAACTCAATGTGCAAAAAGTGCAGACAGACTCCTGACTATCGAATTTAATAATATAATTAACGTCAGAAAATTTCTTCTGTATACTACATAGTGCGCCGGGCCGGCGGCCGGTTCCAAACCTTCTGTATTGTTATTTTTAGTGTGATGTCTTGCTTCAAAATTTTGAAACACAATAATCAGTTTAATGATGTCAATCACATCGTGCTCCCCTTACAATAGCTGACTTAAAGCCTTACTAGCTGTTCTATTCTACACTCTGTCAACAATGAGGTCTATCAGCAAAATCGACACGAAGTTTGATATTTGCACCAAAGTTTTAAGCATACAAAATGAATGTTTAACATACGAGTACGTCTGTTCCACAACGGTAGCTTCTCATTACCTACGGTAGAATTTGCAACACACTTGTATACCTATAGGCAATCAAAGCACCTACAGAGTTGGTTGTTTCACATTCTGAACATCTAAACTTTCGATGTACTGAATAGCATTATAGACTGAAGTTTTCGCAAGACAATAAGCATTCGCAACACCAATCCGCGAAATTCGCATTTTTCGCTACATGATTGAAACGCAAAATTCATACCATCACACATTGTAGCCCGTGTGAAAGAGAAAGATAATTATAGATATGTTCTAGATATAACAAAATTCATCGAAATAAATTATATCAATTTTATTGCCGTCCAATACAGTGTGGAACCTACTACAACGAGACAATTTCAGACAAAACTTTCCTATGTTGTAGATTGATGAAGTCTAACGATATTCTCTACTGACAGACGTTGAGCGTTTAGCGCCTTCAAATGTTGAATCTAGCGGCATTTATGAAGTCGGCCTAAACCAAAGGGTTTTGCAACAAGCTGATTTGGAAAATGAAAATGATAAAATGATGAAAATGATCGTCTAAATCTTAATTTGAAAATGTGATAACTAAGTTTGTGTGTCAAAGAATTAGCTTGCTTGAAATGTGCACATGACAATTTATCTGGCATGTTTGAAAGAAAACATACAGCTTTATATATGTCGTAAATGTCATAGAGCAGGTATCTTAGGTAGAGTGGTAACTCTGCATTTCTTAAATCCCCAATATGCATACACTTTCGACTTTATTAAATGAACTCGAGGGGGATATAGTTGGTAATTGTTACAAAATGTGAGACATGCAAATTTTTGCAGTTTTGAAGAAATTGCCACGGAATTGAGTGATCATGATTGTAATGCAGAAGGAATGATGGCATTTTACAGATTCTCAGTGTCATGACAGCCCAGGAGAGGTAATGTTTGTTAAGCAATTCGATAGGCTCCTATAATTACTTTCATGCTCAACCTCAAGAGAATTTTCTTAAGCGTGATCATATCACAAGCAACCTGCCACTGGCAGAGCAAAATCACATAATCAAAGACAATGATTTCAATTAACTTTGAAAGATGGAAATGGGTCCACATCACCATTCAGATTCAAGAAATGAAACATATTACACATGAAACAATTTACTGTATCATAAAATCATGCTAGTGAAAATTTTATTAAACACTTGAAATTTCAGCCAAGAAAGCACGAATAATATCGCGACTTATTTTTCATGACGACTTCCATTATAATACGGATCATGAAATTCCCATTAATTTCCGCTTATAGGATGCTTATTAGCAAATATTCATTCCTTTTGATATCCAACTTGTTTGATGCTACTTATATAGGGACGTCATCTCGGTAATATATAAAGTTGCATAATTTTGACTTTTTTTGAAACTGCTCAAATAATTGTTTGGACCACGGGAACGTAATCTCCGTAAGAAACTGAATCTTTTCATATAAAAATTTTCACTGTATGCAGATACTTTTTTTGAGTCGACACTCTATCTATATATCCCTACTCTATGGTCAATGTGTTCACTCACTATTCTGTTTCACGAGTCATGGGTTCTCTGGCTTTCCAGCCGATCAAATGTTGACCACTTGCAAAATCACACACGTTGACGCGCGCATAAGTTGACGAAGTTTGAATCATAACGACAGTGAATGACTTGGAGTTAAAATGCAAACTCAAGAAAAGCAAGTTAGCTCTATAGGGCAATAACCACTAATTGAAAAGCAAAATCGAGCCAGTACACGTTTTTTTTCGCGAAACGTAATGAATTTTTCTTACTGTAGTTGAACGCACAGTTGTGGTTTTCTTTCAACATTTTATTACATTTGCTATCATCTTGCTGTTAGTATTGTATTAGTAGTCTGGTCTTTCGTGCCCACATGCACATAGAACTTTATCATAATGAGCCTTATCCGTCCCTGTGAATTGTTGTCAATGCCAATGTCTCTTTTTACTTGACTAATGATGGACACCGGTGGTGTTTGAAGAATCTAGCACGAATATATTCAATTTGACAAAGACATTGTCTTGACGGGATTCCGCAATGGAAAACAAAAGCCCAAATGGCCGTACCACACGCATTAACCGCCTCGTGGTTATTAGTATACTAACAACCGTAAGATGGGGATACTTGAGACATCGCCAAATCGCGCGGTAACTTGCGACAAACGAGTTTAGCGACCTCTGGTACTCAGTGTATCTGATGGAATGAGTCGCTGCTTCCACATGTGACTTATGTGGGAATACCTGAAAGGTGTGACACACAGTTTCGGCATTATCCCATTTCTTTGACTATGTATGATGGACATTTATGGAAAGTACTATTTTCCAGCTCGGGATTGGCTGAAAGACTTCTGCACTATCTCCAGCGATGCCGGAACAGGGGGTCGGAGGGGGGCATCGACCCTCTTGCTCTGATTGAGGAGGGGCAAAGCTGCCCTTGAGTAGAAATGTAGTTATACATGCACAACAATTGTTTTCGAGATTTAAGTTCGAGTAGAAGATGAAATAGTTTTCATCATTGCTCAGACGCTTTTCCGAAGTAGCAAGTTGATTTTGAATAAAACATCAAAGTCCTCTTCAGAGGTAGATTAAATTTCATGAATAGTTAGTCACCAATTGGTCCATTTAGAACAAGTCTAGTTCCCTATTTCATTTTCTTCATGGAGTAGTTCCAGATGAGACGTTGTAGGTCGATGCTAGCAAGTTCAGTACCTATACTGTAGTTTCGCATGAAAGAGCTATCTATAATTTTAAGTTAAAAAATCTACTTCTAAAAATATGAAATTGATGTCCAATATGGACAGAAACGTAAATGCTATGATCCAAAGAACATGTATATATAAGTTATTTCTATTTTGTTCCAATATGTACTGAAATATAGCGTAATTAAAAACACTTGGTTTTTCTGCCGCACCCTGTATTTTATTTTCTTCAAAGCTCATTACAAATTTATTCATTACAGTCATATTTTGTACAGTAGGCTTAATCTTATTTTATTTCATGCAGTCAACTGAGATTCCTAGAGGATGATGATTTTCATTTAAACATAGGGTGACTAGTTAGTTATCTCATTTTGGTAATGAAAAATGCAGTACAGATTCCATGAGTCTCCAGTGTTTTTAAGTCTTTTAATTGACTTTTAATTGTATCAATTAGCAAAGTAGTGAAAGCACGATGCTACACGATTATGTACACTCATAGACACCAACATTGAAAGATCATGGGTTTATTAACGATATCACCGCCATTAGTTTGTACGTATACCCCTAGTTACACTTATTAGGACAATTTTAGTCTAGTAGAGTAGTAAGTAAAACTCCACTTCTGGACCGCGCAAGATGGCCGCCGTCGTGGCTGCGTCCCCCCCCCCCTCTGGCACGGCAGAGTGTCGTGGTCGGCCGCCGTGGTGCTTCGTGTCTGAGTCCCCCCCCCCCCCTCTGGAACGCTAGAGGTTGTGGTCTGTCGTGGTGTGCCGGCCGGGTGGGTCCACGTTCACAACATGTTCGCTGACGTCCCCCCCCCCCCTCTGCAACGATAGAGTGTGAGACTCGGGTGCGTGGGTCCGACCGCCTGGTGGACGTGGGCGACCGTCTAGGTGGACGTGGGCGACCGCCAGGATTAGTCTTGAGGCTATAGTGTGTGATGTTTTTGGTGTGTAGCGTCCAAACGAAGCATCGGATGAGAAAACGGAGGCCAGATTCGGAATCTACGTGAAATTTTGGGTTAGGAAGGATGTTTCCAGCGAAATCGGAGAGAAAAAATTTTCGGCTGACGTCCCCCCCCCCCCCCTCTGGACAGCTTGCTTCGATTTTGGCTTCTAGTGGACGGATTTTGTCGTGCGATAGCTCGTTTGAAAGCTAAGAGTGAGACAAATTCAGTGAAAGAATCGGCTTGTTCGTATCTGCCTTCGTTTACATGTGAGACGCCATTTAAGATTTTGGGACATTGGTGAAAAACGACAGAGTTAGAATTTGGGACGTTTTGGGCTGTAGCTTCAAAACGAACTATCGGATTGGTAAACGGATGCCAGATTTGGAATCAACTTGATGTTATTGTCCAATGAGGATCATCATCCAATGAGAATCAAGCATTTCTTTATAAATAGCGAGCCTTCCACAGTGAGAATCATTCCATCGTTGAATCACACGAGTGACGGACGCACATTTTCTCTCTCTCTAGTTCCCTGTTCTATTATCCAACTAAAATGGTAAGTCGCTACTTCCCTCCCTCTCCTCCCTTGAACGTAAACTTAATACAATCTTTTTTCATTTTCAGGCATCTACTCCATCTGCTGCACTAGTAGGACAAAATGGCGGTCAAACGTTACAAGGTTCGCTACGGTCAGATCATCTACAACTGAGGCCAGTGGAAGAAACATCCAAGGTACATAATCCTACACCGCTACAGCGTAAATTTAAACAAGCCTTGCGTTATGATGATCATAGCGTAGTACTCCAAACGGGAATGCTCCCTTCCACGGATGTCAAGATAATGCACAATCAGTATGGGGACTACATACTGATCCCCGTGAGTCCGTACATTCGCCACCAACTTGATATTATTGAGGAGTACGTGACATTAAATATGGACATTCCTACTCCTCTTGCTCAAGAGTGGAAGGCGAGAGATGACAAGGATACTCCCTATAGAAAGATTTGGGATGGTAATCACATTTGCCTACCGGTATCACATTGGTGTACTTACTATAAGAAGGAGGGAGATCATTCAATACCCATCAGATGTGATGAGCTCGGAGAAGGTACTTGGGATATCCTTTTCAAAGTGAATGGGCTATATTATGGTCGACACAAGGATAATAAAATAGCCTCTCTCTCCATGCATATGGAATCCATCCTATATATTCCGAAACCACCCAACGTGGACGACATAATTGATCAAATCCTTAACAGCAGTGGTACGAAGCGCAAGTCGGAGAAGAATGCTACATCAAAACGCAAATCAAAGAAGGAGAATTGCTAGTCCTTTCCTAACTCTACCCTATGACAATTCGCTTATGTGCTTTGAGTGTCGTAGACGTGGTCTTATTAGATACATTTTACTTCTTCGTTGCCATCATATCATTTGTGTATTTTGTCGTGAAAAGCATCGATGTAATTCTTCATTTTGTAATATGTTATAGAACGTTTCCTTAGATGTGTAAATTTCCGTTTTAGGCTTCTATCATCATTTTTATGGATTGTGAGGGTGAACCTGTACAGGAGCTCAGTGCTATTGCTATGAACAATTGGACATATCAGATTGTTAGTGTCTATCATCAACATGCCAACTGCGATCCCAATGTTGATCAATGGGCGAGAAAACACATTCATGGACTTAATCTGAAATATCTGCAAGACTATGGCTTTTCTTGTGAGAGTGCTCTTCTTATTGACTTTAAACGATGGTTAGCTGCTTTCAATGTTATACGCATCTTTTGTAATAATCCTGGTAAGGAGAGGAAAGTATTTCCCAATCTAATCATTGATGATATTTTGCTCCCACCTTGGGATAGTAGAGTGAATCAACATTATCATGAAGTCACAAAACGTTTTAAGGATTTGTGTGTTCCTATTTTGTCTGTTCGTTGTAGTAGCTACGTTCATAACCAATGCTTCTTTCCTCCTTACCTCAACACTGCCAAAGTCCTGTATGGTTATCATTGCTCGCTGTATGATAGTTACCAGCTGTATCTATTTTATCTCTTTCAAACCATTGATTTATAATGCATGCTTGTTACCATTATTCAATAAATGTTACTATGAGAAGAGTTGTTGTTTTCATGCAATGGATGGGTTAGATAAAGGGCGATCATGTCTTTCTCAAACGACTGCGGAACATTACGTTTTCATAGGCAAAGTTTAAAAGGAGCTGTTCAAGATTATGTGATAAAATTTCATAAAGATGAGACCGACATCGAAGCAGTGGTCGATGATGCTAGCACTCTATTTCTAGAGTTAATGAATACATTCTCTGATAGCATTATCATGGCGCGATTAGTTGCGAAAATTAAGTTTAGTCATTTTGGAAAGGAAGAGGTGGAAAGTCGCTCTTTCCATTTGCTTCTTATTCAATGGAAGTGGTAGATCACCCCCAAGAATTTTTTAAAAGACATATGATAAAAATTGCTGAACGTCTTAACGCATTTAACCATCATGGTAGCAGTCTAGTGATTGAAGCGATTTCAGATATTCACATTCAACTTTCCATAAAGAAAAATTGAAAATGCAGTGGTACTTGATTGTAGCACAACTGGTTTTCGAGCTATGCCTGCTCACTCTCGAAGTATATTCCTTCTGTTTTTAATGTGTCTATTATTTAGAAAAGGCTAGCAAATTCATATCTTCAAAAAGACTTGCTATAGACATCAGTAACGGTGAAACTATGTGTTGTGATGTATGTAAGCGAAAGGATGGAAATGAAAAGCGCATCTTCAAGAGATGTAAGCATGCTTTTTGTCAACGCTGTTTCATACGTAATTGCATTCAACTTTGCAAATGTAACCACTGTGATATTGCTCATTTCGAGTGTCACTTATGCCGCAATAGTTAGTACCTATGCAAATGTGGTAAAGATAGGTTTTTAGCAAAGACTAACACGGAAAATGGCGAAACGAAAAAGTCAAAAGTTTTCTTCAGCCATTCAAGCTCTCCGACGAATGAAAGCAAATCAGCGATACAATGCTATACGACATGCTAACGATAAATTCATTTGTGAAATTATTTCTCATGTGAGGAAGTTGAGGACGAAGAAATTAGCGCCAAAACAACGAAAGTTACTTAAGCGATATGCTACGAAATTGCGTTTCATCTCCAATCCTAAAGTCGCCCTTCAAAGAAAGAGGAAAACTCTAACACAAAAGGGCGGTTTCCTTTCAGCAATACTTCCAATGATAGCTCCTGCCGTGGGCAACCTATTGGGAAATATCTTTGGCTCTAAGCGTTAATTATGCAAATGTTGAGTCTCAAAGTAATAAAATGGATTTCAGACTTCAATGTGATAAAGTTCTGACTGTATCAGGTCCATCTCATGCAGGTAAAACTGTTTTCACGCTGAATTTATTGGATAAAAGAAGGGAGTTGTTTAAGGAACCTATCAATCGAGTGATTTGGTGTTATGGTATTTATCAACCGTCGCTGTTTCAGGAATTGCAAAGTCGCAACTTTATTCGACATGAAGGAATTATTCCAGTGGATAAACTTCAGTCTAATGATGTTGTTGTATTGGATGATTTATTAAAAGAAAGTAAGAATTCAAAAGATGTTACAGATATGTTCACTCGCGCAGCACACCATAAAAGGTGTTTTATCATCTATATTACACAAAATTTGTTTCCTGATGGAAAAGAAGCTCGTACACGAAACCTGAATACACACTATTATGCTATTTTCAAGAATCCGCGAGATAAAAGTCAATTTGAAATTTTAGCGCGACAAGTTGCACCCAGAGATCAAAAGCCTTAATTGAAATTTTTCAAGCAGCTACTGAAAAACCATACGGTTACTTATTCATTGACTTTACGCAAGAGTGTCCGGAAGAATTTAGATTTCGAAGTGATATTTTGAAAACTCCCATGATTATCTACAAACTATGAGTTCTTATTCTCGCATGATTGTTATTCCTCAGGATGAATATGTACAATTGACTGCCATGCAGCAAGTAAAGCAACCTCTTGCAAATCAAATGTATAGGAAAGAAATAGATTATCAGCAAAATGTTCACATCAAAGATCCACATCGTGCTGTATTATTACAATCGGAAACTGTTGAGCAATTGAAAAACTTGAAGAATAAGATGCGTGACTCTGTATCGACTGCTACACCTTTAGCATCTCGCGCACATGCCATATCTCTTTTCAACAGTATTGAACCCCATCTCAATGTAAATGATAGAGGAGAAATCATTACAGATGAAAATAAAGTGATTGATGCTTCACGTTATGAAGACTTGATTCAGTATGCGACACGTAGAAAGCGCCGTCAGGGCTATGTTCCACCTGGTTGGTCATACTTTCTTAAACTATTGAAAAAGCATAATGTGCCAAAATTTGCTTTAAATAATGAGACATTGAAAGAACTTGATTCAACAGTGGCTACTACTCCAATGCTTCAGGCGATGAAAATGCCAACAAATTGGTTTAAGACGTCACCTGCTACATCCCCTCCCACACTCACTAAGCAAACAAGGGGAAGAACTCGACGTAGATCTGTATCGCCACTAAAACTGGTAAAAGGAAAACGTAAAACAGCTCCTCCCAGGAAATACATGTTCTCAGACTATTAATATGAAGCAGATGTGTTGCTTGCCATGTAATGAGCCGCCAGAGGTGAATGTCGTTGTCACTTGCACTTGCTGCGCCAGCTCTCATAATGAAACCCCTAAGCAATGTGAACACGATCGCAAAACCGCTAAAGCTAAATGCTGCAGTTGTTGTAAATGTAGAAAGGGAAGAAAACAAAAAGATGAGAAGGAGGAAAAAGAGTCAGCCGTCATCGACTGAACGTTTGAAGTCAATCTACTATGATGTAAAACATCCGGCAGGATTTGCATCTATCAAGAAATTATCAAAAGCGAGTGGTCTTCCACAATCACAAGTGAAACGATGGTTAAAGGGTCAGGCTACCTATACACTCCACAAACAAGCGAAAAAGAAGTACCGCACCCGCCATTATATTGTTCATGACATCGATGAACAGTAGCAAGCAGATTTGTGCGATGTTGCCTCCATTTCAAAACATAACTCGGGCAATAATTTTATTTTAACCGTCATTGATATTTTCTCGCGTTATGCGTGGGCTCAACCTTTAAAAACTAAAGAAGGGAAAGGAGTAGCAAAAGCATTCCAAACAATTTTTCGAGAAGGTCGCATTCCAAAAAGAATTCAGAGTGATCAAGGAAAAGAGTTTGAAAATCAGCATGTGACAAGATTATTTGAGAGGCATAACATTGAGTTGTTTAGTGTAAAGAGCGCTTATAAAGCTGCACTCGTTGAACGTTTTAATCGCACATTAAAAAATCGTTTGTGGCGACATTTTACTGCCAACTTGACACAAAATTGGACAAAGGTTCTACAAGATACACTCCATGCCTACAATCACTCTATCCATCGTTCTATTGGACTCAGACCAGTAGATGTAAATGCTGACAATGTAGATAAAGTGCGCGAATCATTCCAACGTAAACGCACTCATGTGAAAAGTGATGTGAAAATTGGCGATAAAGTTCGTATCTCAAAAGTGAAAAGTGTTTTTGCTAAAGGGTACCTCCCGAATTGGACAGAGGAGGTATTTACAGTATCAAGGATTAATCAAAAAGACTCTCCGACCACCTACAAGTTGAAAGATTACGATAATGAAGAAATTGAGGGTAGCTTTTACCGCGATGAGATTGAGGTAGTCACTGAAAGTGAAACATATTTGGTAGAGAAAATCATTCGATGTAAAAAACGGCAAGGTGAAGAATGGTGTCTTGTTAAATGGACTGGTTATCCTTCAAGTATGAACTCTTGGATGCGTCGTGCCGACATCTTTCATCTAAGTGATCGACAGTGATTCATGCAAAGTTGTAACTAACAATGTTTAGGGTTTGAGCTATGAATCCAACTGCCTCATTTTATTCACGACCCTCCTACGTAAGTGGTGGAGGACAAATTTACATCGGTGCTCGCCGCCAACGTGGAGGTAGCATACTTGGTGCACTGAAATCTGTTGTAGCACCTCTCATATCCAATGTCGGTAGATCTTTAAAACGAAATGTTTTAAGTAATGCCGTTGGCTTTGCTGGTGATGTTGCTAGTGATCTTTCCAGAGGTAGAAGTTTTAAGAGCAGTTTGTTGAATCGTGGGAAGGAACGCGGTTTAAAAACATTGAAGCAGACCATTGCTGGTGTTACTCAAGGAAAGAAATCACCTAAACGAATGAGAAAAGGAAGGAGGAAACATCGCGGAGCTGGTAAGGTGCGATCTTCAGTCAAAAGGCATTCACGCAAACGTCGCAGAGGCTCTAATCATTCATCAGGCGCTAAACGACGACGCTGCTATAACTTCTAATCATGGAGTGTAAAACTTCCGGTTTTTGTTTGTTCGATCAACAAGCCATACAGACAGATATTCTTAGTTCAAGTATTGTAGATTATCATCCTCGAACAGCTGAGAATGCTGGCCCCATTGAATTTGTTATTCCTGGTGGTAGTGATGACTACATAGATTTGAGTTATGCGATGCTTGATTTGAGGTTTAGAATTCAGCAAGCAGATGGAACTGCTATTGACGATGCACATAAAGTTGGACTGAACAATTTACCATTGACTACATTACTTCGCGATGTTTCTCTAACGATTGGAGAGCAGCAGTGGAAGGTGGTCAAAGCGATTATCCCTATAAATCATATTTCAATCATGTATCACAGTTTCATCCAGCAGCACAAAAAAGTCATATGGAAGCCATGGGATGGTACAGAGATGAAGCAGGAAAATTTGATGTTGAAACAAACAGTGGCTTTGTAAAGCGATCTGCTATGATTAAAGATAGTAGAGTATGTCAGCTATATGGTCCGCTGAATTTAGACTTCTTTAGACAGTCAAAGTTTTTACTCTGTAATACCAGCATGCGACTCAAGCTGACATTGAATAAGCCTGAATTTGCGCTGAATGCATTTGCTAAAGTTGACAATTTTAGAATTCATGTGGAAGATATTGCACTTTACATTCGTCGAGTAGTACCGAATCCAAGTGTCATTAGAGGGCATGCTGAAGGTCTTAACCGCCAAAATGCCATTTACCCCGTTCAGCATACAAAGCTTCTCACCTTTACAATTCCGAAAGATCAAAAGAGTTTCATGAAAGATGGCCTCTTTCCATCGGAAGCACCGAAGCTCCTCATGGTGGCAATGGTTGAAAATGATGCATTTAATGGTAATATAAAGAAGAATCCTTTCAATTTTAAACACAATCAGTTAAGTGAAATTGCTTTACGTGTTAATGGTGTGAGTCATCCTGGTCCACCCTACAAACCAGATTTTGCTTCGGATCAATTTATGCGCAGTTATGTTGATTTTATGGATGTCTTTGGCTTTTACAATACGGATGATACCAACGGACTGACTATGAAAGAGTTTAAGAGTGGATATACTATTTATGCATTTGATTTGACTGCTGACAGCGATATTAGTGCACCCTATCGTCAAGCGAACGTGCCTCATAATATTCGTTTGGATTTGACGTTCAAAAGAACACTACCTGAGACGATCAATGTATTAATTTATGCAGTCTTCGATTCAAATATTGAAATTACAAAGTATCGTGACGTGATTCTTCAGTATAATCGTTAATGAGTTGGTTGACTGCTGACGATATTAAGACTAAAGTGCAGCGTAATGCAGACGAAGCGACGTTGAAAGCTTTCGATAATGTCTATTCACTCGATACCTTACCACCTGCAGTAAATCACTATCCCATCTTTATTGTGCTAAACACTCATTCACAGAATTTAGGCGGTGAGCATTGGAAAGCGATCTTTATTGGAGAAGACCGACGTGGTGAACTATTTGACTCTCTTGCTCAACCTCCAAATATACCAACACAGCAGTGGTTGAGAAAACATACGCGTCAATATCAGCGAAATGAACGCATACTACAACATCCACTTTCATCAACGTGTGGTGCTTTTGTACTGTACTTCATCTTAAAACGTTTACATGTATCTCGATTTGCATCTGTTATTCAAAACTTTTCATGTAATCCATCCTCTAATGAAAAAATGATTTGTAAGTTCTATCATGATTTGAAATAAAAACATCATGTTGGAAAAATTGTTTTTTATTTTACAATCCGCTGGGTACGTACATACTCAATGAGATAGTCTAGGATCATATTTGCTTGTTCATGAGATTTTAGTCCAGTAATGATCACTTTACTATTATGAAAGATTGCCACATGCACAGGCAACCAACACCTAATGAGAGCTGCAGGAAAAAGTTCGGGTTCATAACACAAACTGTAACTGCTGGTACGAATCTTCAAAAATGATAGACTGTCACTCAATTGAGTAGAGATCACCATATTGTCCACAGTCAGATTCGACATCACACACCTCTCCCTCTTCCATATCCGACGTAGTAGTCTCTGTAGCTCTAAGCGCATTGACTGCGCCGATGAATGAGAAAGGGCGCCGAGAATCTGTACAGTCCCATTTGGGAAGAGTTGAAGATTCCGTGAATTGTTCATCTTCACCACTAACATTTGAGGACGGCCCGGGTAATACTTGCTGTTTGGAAGCTGTTGGCGTAATGTTGTGAGATCGATTTTGGTGTAGAGTCTGAAGCGACGGAGAATGTTGACGATGGTGTAGCGATGGCGCTTCATGATGAAAGAATGAGTAAATTGAGCGATGTACCTTCCTTTTATACTTTTCCCAACTACCTTGATGAAATGTGAAGTTAGTATGAAGTTGGGAATGATAGAGTTGAATTCGCCGATTGTTGACGCGCAGCCAGATGCGATTTCCAATACGTGAATGTCTTTTCATATAGAAGTATTTCAAGTCCTTCATGATATGATGTAGAGATTGAAAATGACGATAAGATAAAACAAACTCTCTTCTCACATTTCCAGTTGAATCTTTGAAATAGACGTTTCGATCATGATCCGTTTCAATACGTTGTAGGGAATCTAATTTCCAACTCATGGTGCGTGGTAATCATATCTGATTAAGATTTGCATAGTAGGGCGATGAACTCACGACGAATAAATGTCATGATGGAGCGATGTATGTATCTTCTATACTTCTCCCAATTGTATTTGCGAAATGAGAAACAGTTTGCGGAATGAGAATGGTAGATTTGAATTTCATTTCTGTAATGTTGAAGCCAAACTTGATCACCCAAGGAGATGAATCTTAATGTTTCAAAATATTCCAAATCCCTCATGATATCATTGAGGTTGACAAATTGTCGCCATGTTAATGTAATTCCTCTTGATGTATGACCATGAGAATTTTTGAAATGTACGTTTCCATCACGATCAACTCTGATATATTGTAGAGAGTCCAAAATCCAAGTCTTCATGATGTTATGCAAAGTTGCAGATTAGCAATATAAAAATGTCGTTTTATCATATTTTGCTTAGCAATGCGGCTACAAAGAGATTTACTAGCAATCGAGCCGCACTCTTTTCTACTCCCATTGATCATGCACAACAGCTAAATGGGAATTGGGAAGTGGGTGTCACTCACTTGTTTATAGCAACTGTGTCTATACTTTTGATCATGAGGTGATGACTATTAATATGAGACGTACAGCTGCTTACCAATGTGAAAAGGGGTGCCGAATATACATTCCACAGTGGCCAAAGAAAGATCTCTTATCATGTAAAAAGTTTATATATGATTTCTTGAATAAAGCGTGTAAACATATTGCCCAATTTACTCCGCACAATGATGATTATAATTATGTACATCATGTAGTTGAGAAAGATTGGATTGTTGGTTTAAGTCCAAGTTTAAGAAATGATTTAGGCTACCTCGCTAGCGCCTTAACAAGCTATGATAATTTTAACGTTAATTACCACATAAGTGGTCATAAACAGTTAATATATCGAGAGGAAGCTTATTATGTAGATCTTATTCCAAGAAATGAGAAGACGTTGGTGAAGAAGATTGTGATTAAGCCAAGAAAGACAAACATGACTCCTGAAACATTATTGAAGAAATTTAATTATCTCCTTCGAGTTGATGACAAACAAGTGGCAACATTGACTTATATTAAATCATCTAATCATATTGCAATAAGCAAATTAAATGATGATGATCTAGTATTAGTTTGTTCAAAAAGATTTTCATCAGTTCTTACGACATCGTTCTGCAGCTGTTCATGGAAAATCTGATATGCAACATTTACCATGTGAAAGGTCAAATCAATTTGATACAGAATGGGCCGTATCTTTATACAGAAAGTGTGTAGAGCCTTTTGGTGGTTTCTTACATGAAACAAGAGTGTTGATGCCTCGCATTATTACTTCGGTTAAATTGGTTGTAGATTATTTAAATGAAGTGATTAATGAGCAACATATTTCATTTTCTGAAAAAGAAGGTACTTTGTCTCTCACTATAAATGGAAAAGGTATTGAACTAATTATGGATAAAACTCTAATGGACATTTTGGGTTTTGACCAAAATATCTTTAAAAGTGGTACTGTAACCAAAGCTAGCGCAGACATGTCGCTATCGCGTCGTATTAACTATTTTCAGATATATTCCAATATTGGTGAAGATGTACGTGTGGGAGATGTTGAAGCTCCATTGCTAGCAATGATACCATACCAGCCAAAAAGCTGCAGTATTTTATCTGAGCATACTTTCAAGAAAGTGCATTATACAAAGCTGAAATCAAACTACATCCCACAAATTGATATTGCCATTTATGATGATGCTGGTGCGTTGATTCCTTTTCATAAAGATGCTGTGACAAGTATTACACTCCATTTCCGAATGAAGAGTTAATGCAAACGTATGCTAATATATTTTTCCAATGTGAATAATATGGAAAGTGAAAATAAGGACTCGTTTCTAATCTACTTGCCCAGTAATGCTTCTATGAATAAATTTCCCAAAAATAAACCATCAGACTATCGAGTAGAATTAAATCGGCCACTGCATTTAGAAGGTGAATGGGAGGTTGGCGTTTCTAGTATTTGCTATGATAGCAATATTCAGAATGTGAATGATTTGGAAGAAATGATATTGACTCCTCGCACCCATGATGGAATAACGATGAATAATGCATTCCAGTTCCCATACAATTTAACATCAGATGGAAAGTGGAACTATGAATGGATTCAGATAAAATCAGATTCTTATGAGCCATTTGGGAATGAGAAAATTATTAAGGCATTCAACAGTGGTAATACTTCCATCATGAGAATAAAAATCAGAAAGCTTATGAGTTTACTATCTATCATTGGAGTGGGAGACAGTTCCTCCGCTTTCATTCTTTTACTAAAGGTCTTACGCTGAGGTTGGATAGTGAATTCTATCCGCATCTCGGTTTTGGTCATGGACTACATCTAACGTCAATTGCTACTGCAAATGTTAAAAAAGTTTATTCAACTCGAATCAACAAATTTCATTATAGATTTAAAATATTTGATGAAGATGTTGTAGAATGCGAAGAACGCATCATTTTGACCCCCCCCCCCACCCCCCCCCCCCACCCCCCCCCCCCGCCCCCCCCCCACCCCCCCCCTCCCCCCCCCACCCCCCCCCCCCCCCTCCCCCCACCCCCCCCCCCCCCCCCCCCCCAACCCCCCCCCCCCCCCCCCCCCCACCCCCCCCCCCCCCCCCCCCCCCCCCCCCCCCCCCACCCCCCCAACCCCCCCCCCCCACCCCCCCCCCTCCCCCCCCCTCCCCCCCCAACCCCCCCACCCCCCCCCCCACCCCCCACCTTCGATTCCCCCCCACCCCCCCTCCCTCCCCCCCCCCCCCCCCCCCCCCCCCCCCCAACCCCCCCCCCCCCCCCCACAAACCCACCCCCCACCCCTCCACCACCCCCCCCCCCCCCCCCCCCCCCCCCTCCCCCCAACCCCCCCCCCCCCCCCCCCCCCCCCCCCCCCCCCCCCCCCCCACACCCCACCCACCCCCCCCACCCCCACACCCCCCCTCCCCCCCCCCCCCCCCCCACCCCCCCACTCCCCGCCCACCCCCCAATATCCCAACCCCCCCCCTCCCCCACCAACCCCCCCCCCCCCCCCCCCCCCCCGTCCCTGCCCCCCCCCGGACCCTACCCAGGCTCCGCTTCCCCTTCCCCTCGTTTCCGCGTTAATTGGATTTTTGACCCCCCACCAACATAACTTAAAAACTTACAAAACCCACCCATCACCCCCCCCCCCACCCCCCACCCCCCCCCCCCCCACACCCCCCCACCCCCCCCCCCCCCCCCCCCCCCCCCCACCCCCCCCCCAAAAACCCCCACCCCCCCACACCCCCCACACCCCCCCCCCCACCCCCCCCCCCACCCCCCCCCCCCACCCTCCCAACCCCCACCCCACCCCCCCCCCCCTCCCCCCACCCCCCCCACCCACCACCACAACCAACCACACAACCCCCACACACACAACCACACCAATCCCCCCCCCCCACCCACACCCCACCCCCCCACCCACCCCCCCCCACCCCACCCCCACCCCCCCCCCACCCCCACCCCCCCCCCCCCCCCCCCCCCCCCCCCCACCCCCCCCCCCCCCCCCCCCACTCCCCCCCCCCCCCCTCACCCCCCCCCCCCCACACCCCCCCCACCCCCCCCCCCCCCCCCCCACCCCCAACCCCCACACCCCCCCCCCCACCCCCCCACACCCACCCCACCCCCCCCCACCAACCCCCACCCCCACCCCCCAGACCCCCCCCCCCCCCCCCCCCCCCCACCCCCTACACCCCCACCCCCCCCCCCCCCCCCCCCCCCCCC
>CAJQUW010001306.1:0-70690 GCA_907163375.1 Prostheceraeus crozeri
TGTAAGTTCAAATCATAATTTGCAAATATCTCACTTCTGATTATATTGTCATTCTTTAAATATGTCATTTTCTGTACTCCTTGCTTGTCATCACACAACCTGTCATACTTATGATATAACCTGATCTATGCGTGTTTTAATTAATTGGAAATATACGTTTCTCATATTCTGATATAAAATTCCACTATCATAGAGCGAAGCGAGAAAATCTAAGAAATTATGTGTCACATCTTCCAAGCTGAATTGAATCATCATAGCTTTGAAATTTTGAAAGATTTCAGTTTATTTTCATGATTCAATACAGCAGCAAAGGAAATTACATTAAAAATGTTGTCATGGATTAGAATTCTCGTTCGAGTCAATAGTCTCTACATTCTCGAAGCAGATGACCCATGTGCTGACTGTATCATCACGCAATGCGCAGAAAAATGGCCGACATGGCAATGTGTTGAAATTTCCTCCTGAAGTGTCTGGAGATTTCATGGTTTGATCTTGATGAAGTGATTGCTTTGAATGTGCATTTACAAGTCTTAAATTGAAAAGTATTATTCAGATTTTTTAGCCTAATATTTAATACCTAATATAGAGTTTTCACTTCAAGTTTGACCTAATTAATATGTACAGTATAGGACAAAATAAATAAATGAAAACAAAGAAATTTGCGTAAACCCTCCAAGAACTGAGAGTTTTGTGCTGCGGATATATCAACCGCTCATGCCCATGCAAAATCATCATTTTTCAGTGAATATGCATTTGCTATTTCATTTCAATTGATTCAGTAGAAGCATGGTAGATAGGCCAAGGGGTCAACTGGACCCCCTCAGGTCTCAGAGGATGTCGAAATTCCCATAACAGAATTTTTGCTGTCAGATGGTGCATAAACAGCGAAATTCATCTATTCATTTACATCATGCTCGTACATCTGGCATGTGTTAAAAGACCGCAAAATATGAATATTTTGCTTTGGCATCAGCATAAATCAATGTTCAAAATGAAAGTTAGCATTATATTCATAGTTCAACACTAAAACCAGACTGTTCGCCAAGTTCTCACAGTAGAAATTGATGAGTTTGATATCTGTACAGCTATTTTGAGGGTCTAAAAGTTTATCAATTATGGCTCACTTTAGGCCTATTTCCGCTAGGCATGGATAAATTTGAAACAACAAACAGATGCAAAGGTTCTGCAGTATTAAATACAGGGTTCATTAAAGTCAGCTATCTGAGGTGTTATCATAGAGTAGATATTAGGTATGTGTATACACTTTCGATTTTATTACATGAACTCAAGGGAGATACTATCACCAAATGTGAGATATGCAAAACTTTGCAGTTTTGCAGAAATTACAAAGGAGTTGAGTGATCATGGTTGTAATGCAGAAGGAATGATGGTATTTCACAGATTCTCGTGACAGCCTCGGAGATTTAATGTTTGCTAATTAGCTATTCGGTGGGTTCCTATTACTTTCATGCTGAACCTCAAGAGTGTTTTCTTAAACGAGATCATATCACAGGCAACCTGCCACTGGCACAGCAAAATCACATAATCAAGGACAGTGATGTCATTTAATTTTGAAAGATGTAAATGGGTCCACATCACTATTAAGATTCCAGAAATAAGGCATGAATTTAGTCATCGAATCATAAAATCATGCCGGTGAAAATTGAATTAAAAAGTTGAAATTTCTGCCAAGAAAGCCCGAATAATATCGCGACTTTTTCATGAAGACTTTCATTATAATACAATTCATGAAATTCCCTTGATAATCAGCTTAATTTCCGCTTAGTTAGGATGCTTATTAGCAAATATTCATTCCTTTTGATATCCAACTTGTTTCATACTACTTATATAGGAGAGTCATCTCGGTAGTATGTAAATTGGCCAATTTTGACTTATTTCAAAAGTGCTCAAATAATTTTTTGGACCACGGGAACGTAATCTCCGCCAAAAACTGAATCTTTTCATATAAAAATTTTCACTGTATACAGATACGTTTTTGAGTCGACACTCTACCTATATATATCCCTACTCTATGGGTGTTATGGTAACACCAAACATCAAAATAATATATATTGTTCATATCATTTATCTTAATATTATTCAGACTTATTTCACAATGTGAGTTTCAAAGTTTTCATAAACACGAGATGATTAATGTTAGTTTTTGAAAAGCTAGACGTCATCTTTGATTAATTTGATCACAATGAACTACATTAGCTGACATCTTCTAAAAAATGTCTTCTAAAACTACTTACAAGAGCAATACAAGTATTCCACAGGTAAAGAATATTGACATGTGTGACAAAACGTCTCCAAAGTTTGATATTGACAGGCTTGAGATTTGAATCGACACATACTTAAAGAGCACTTAGAGGAGGCAAGTTTCGGGTGTGAATAGGATATAATTATTCTACTTTGGTGGCCAGGCATTGCACTAAAAAGTTGCTAGCCTTAAAGTCTGAGATTCAAATTTCGGCTGAAAGTTTGCGCTGAATAAGCTTGCTCGGATTCAATGTTGCTTCGTTCATGTGAACAGAACATTTCACATGAACATAACCCTTTTTCAACGCATCAAATCATCGACTTAGAATGACAGAATGTCACATCAACACTTTGTTTCAAATGATAATTAAAGAATAACTGAGATGCTAACAACTAGTTCGAATCTGATTGACAGATGTTCTCTTCATGTATCTCCGCTTCAAATGAGTGATGTCCTTTAAACGAGCTGTAAATAATGGCTGTCAGGTTCAAGCGATCATGAGATTATCTGAGAACAGCTTCTGATTGGAGCACAGATTCCATCACGCACTCTCCGGTTCAATGTCTAATTATCAAGTACGCACGTGTGACCTTTTGAAATAAGGCTTATGAACATGGAAGGCAAAATGTTCCAAAAATATGTGAAGTTTATTCGCAGCTTCCTTGATTAATTCCGCTTTGCACTTTCCATGCTTTTTCGATGATGCATGGATGACTAAGATTTGAGTTTGGCTGAGAATCCAAATGGATCTCAGGATCCGGATGAACGAGCGTGGGTTCGACCAAGCTGAGTCAATCCCTCATTGCATAATCTTCAGTGATTTCATAGAGGCGAAGTGATGATTTTCAAATTGCGTCTACATTCCTGGCAATGAAAATAGTGCTCCATTTTGAAGAATCCACGTAGAAAATGAACATCCAGTGCATGCGCCTCCTTCCCACGTGCTGCCTACTTGGCTGAATCAACTGAATATTAGTTTTATCTTCGTCTATTCATTGCGCTCTACTCAGTTGTTTAGAAAATCAAGAATGAATTTAAAAGAGAATGGCTGCTTGATTTAGATGTCAGCTACTGACGCTGCGCATGTCGATCAATAAGTGGATTTGAAGCTTATTCAAGTATTTGTCAAAAAAGGATATCATGTTTTTGGGCGGAATTGTTTCACAAAGAAAAGCCATATAAAGGAGTTCGAAAAACCATGAAAGAGTCGATGGCATGTCTTGAAGCTTGGAGTTCGGAATTTTATCAATCGCCCACTATCTAAAGCAGAAGGGATGTGTATCGGTCGAACTGGCTGATGCCTTTTGAGAATCACAAGTTTGTCTGAATTGTCTGTCCATCTGAATCTAATTATCGGATAATGTAAAACAGCAAAAGCGGAATCGAGCCTACGAGACTTCAAATCGGCGAACCGGAATATTGTAAATTAGGCTGTAGGTAAAACCAATGTTTGATTATATTTCTATGACCCCGATGTTTTTCGCCCCACCCCCACCCCTAACTGAAAATTTCATCTAGAGCCTGAACGAAAGAAGATGCGAACTCCAAATTTTAGATAGCTTATTTTCTACGTTTTCCGCAGCTTTCCATCATTTTGAATAGCATCAGTTCAATACTTTCGTCACTTGAGATTTCAAAAAATTTGAATGTGCAACAGATTTGTCGAATTGTGTACTATTCTCGCTTTGAATGTTTTCAGGTGTCCTTATTAATATTGAAACTATTCGAATTTATATAAAAATGTTCTCGTGTCAATTAGAACAGAAAGTGATCATTTTCTTATAGATTCTGTTAAGACTTCGACGTTTTGAACTCAAAATTTACAATTGAGAAATTTTCGTAATTGGACCGGATTACAAAATAGAAACTTACTAACTAATAGACTTAATAACGAATAGGGTAATTTTGACTACGAAACCGATGTACAAAAAGGAGAATAACAAAATGTACGAAAGCACTATATTGTTCTTGGTCATCATCTAATAGGAAAGCCAATCCATTTCGTAGTGTTTGAGCACGAACAATAGCGCCTTCGCACATTTTGTTATTCTCCTTCTGTACATCGGTTTCAAAAGTAGCTTTGGTATTGCACAGTTTAAAGTGTTTTCAAATCTCAACTTCACTGAATGATAATATTCTGACTCGTTGTTATAAGCGCTTTCATTTGGTGTCTTGTGATTTGAATTTTGTCAAATGGTTTCTGAGATAGGACAAGAACTGATAAATAATCATAGTAAAAAAATCATCTTTTTGACCTTTGACATTACATTTGACCTTCACTGTGACCTTGAATATCAAAGCAATTGTAACATTCTGACTCGTCACCACAAGAGCTTTCGTTTGGTTTTTTCAATTTGGACCTTAAGTTTCGGAAATAAGCAGGGGGCAAGTCGCTGAAGCCAACGTTGCACCAACGTTGGCAACAATTTTTTTTCAAACATTCTTCTCGAAGATGAAACCAGCTCACTTATGTAAAACAAATGCGAAACATTTGCCTCCGACACCAAAAACCGCGTTTGACAACCATAACATGACAAAAAAGCATATTTTATGTCAAAAATGCAAAAAAGTTGGTGCTAACGTTGGTACTAGTCTCCTGAGAGCACAAAATAATTTTGCTCGACGTCGATTCCACTCAAATCGAGTTCGAATGGAGCTGCATTTGAGTGGAATTGGCGTTAAGCAAATTATTTTGTGCTTTCAGGAGACTATTCATTATTTTTTTCATCTTTTCTGATATTTTCCGATCTTTTCCGGTATCTGGATAGACAGATATGCGGAGCTGGATGCTGGATTGCTTTGAGCAAATTCAATTGAAATAAGTGGAGCTCGATTTGAGTGGAATCGGCGTTGAGCAATTTTTTGTGCTGTCAGGAGACTAGCACCAACGTTAGCACCAACTTTTTTGCATTTTTTGACTTGAATATACTTCTTTGTCATGTAATGGTTCTCAAACGGCGTTTTTGGTGTCAGAGGCAAACTTTTCGCAGATGAGGTCAAAAGTCAAATAATTCAAGCTTTTAGTTCAACTCAAATATCACTAAAATCACACATTTTAGTATTTAGTTTCTGCAGTTGAAGAAACAACCCAAAAGGGGTAACTTTTATCGAGACACTGAGGGTAAAAGCAACATGATTCTGGAAAATTTCAATAATTGCTGATCAGATGCAGAACTAAAAAGTACAAAACTAGCAAAAGATTGTGTTCATAATTTGAATTTCAAATTTCATGCATGCACACATAATAATCAGATAATTCAAATTCAAAGATTTTGCATTTGTGAATATCTCTATATTGCTAGGAAGAATCCTGTATGTAATCTCAACTTATAACATCAAGAAATAATCGGTAATCATATTAAAAAATCATCTTTTTGACCTTTGACATTGCATTTGCTGCAATATTCATTAGAAGTAAATATATACCGAAATCAGTCAAAATATTCCAAACATTCAAATTTTAAAATAGCTTCACGCCAAAAGCATTGTGCCAAATTCATTTTCCTTTAGTCAAAAGTTGCATAATACGAGCAAGCTGCTAGAAATCTGGTGGCCATACCTTGCTTGGTTTAGAGGATATTCAGAGCATTCGCCAGGGGTGTTTATAGGTGTTTTAGGGGTAGGTACCCCTAAACGTCTTGAGGTTACCGTGGGATTTTACCTGCCTTTATGACTATAAATGTTTTTCAAATAGAAGTAGAGATAATTAAAAGTTTGATTCATGACTTGAGTCGATTTGAAACTCCCAACTTGTGAATTTTCTCGATGAAAGCGCCCATCAACTGCTTTGTCTGCATAGAAAGACGCTGAATGCAAATATAAGTTCTTCGTCAAGGAGAAATCGCCGCTTTCAAGAGTTTTAAGTAATCAAAATGTGTCAGACCTTCGTAAAGGCTTTTGTGAAAGGAGGAAATACTTGAATGAAGGATCAAATTTCGATCGAAAAATTCTTGTCTCTCAACTTATTCTAATGGATTTGAATATATAAGTCAATCGGATTTATAGTAGAAGGGAACGCATTGCCAAAATTGTATTGAATTTATACTTTGGAATTTACGCATGAAAAGAGACAAAACTGAGGATGCTTAACGTCAATGGGGAGAGAATATATATTATTGCAATCGAGTTATACAGTGATGTGCATTAAATTAGAAACTTTTCATTTTTTAAAGGAAATAACACTCAAGTCCTTAATAAAACTTATAAATAAATTGATTATTATATAAACAAGAAATTCATCCAGAAAAGATGCAAAATCACAACAAAGATTTATTCATTCATAAGAATAGGCCCCTACTAAGACATGAGATAATGTTAATGTCATTGAACTTACATGTTTTTCAATTCCAGATTATTCATGATCAATTTTGCCATTGACTTGTAATGCATGTAATGATTTACGCACGGCCTTTTCTTCTAAATCGTATTATTTCACTTACTTGAACATCTCATCCTCAATCCATCATTCATTGTATATAGACCGTATTGTGTATGATCGTATTGCCGTCTTGAATAATAAATATGAAAATAAGCCAAAAGGTGTATGCAATAAGGTGCACTAATATTTTGTAGGGTCACCTTTCTTCTGCAGACCAGCTGCGATTCGCAAGTTTCATCAAGTAATCATGTAGGATATGGCGATGCCAGATGTTGATGATCATAGCAATCAATTCTGATTTCGTTCGCGCATATCTCATTCTTACGCGCTTCTTTAGATAAGTCCACAGGTTTTCGACAGGATAAAGGTCAGGGCTGTTTCCTGACAGGTCCTGACCATGCCTAAGTTTGAATGTTGCTCACACGCTTGAATTCTGCGACTTTCTTTGCTCGATGTGCTGACGAGGAGTCATCCTGAAAAGTAGACCGTCTACCATTGTAAAATCGATCTTTGAAGGGTAAGACACGTGTTCTCAGGATTTTAATCTATTCGTCCGCGCTCACAGTGCGCTCGCAGAGATGAAGATATCCGACCAGGTCTGCCGTGAATCCGCCAAAATCATCAATTACTGGAAATTGCACACAAATCTTTGTCACGATCATTGCTTTCTCTACGAACTCTGAGGTTCCCTGAGTGAACGTTGAATTCAATTTTTGCTTCGTCACTGAAGAATACACCACCTTTCCAGTCTTCTGTGGTCAAAGACTGATGAGATTTCCATCAGTTAACACGCGCCGACCTCTGTCGCTTCGACAAAAGAGGCTTCCTGACCATTCGTCGTGAAGCTAGCCCCATTTTCACAAGCCTTCTTCGGACCGATGAGGAATCAACGGAACCTCTTGTTGACTGTTTCCATTCTTCTGCAAATTCTGCTGACGAGAATATCGATACTTCAGGCATAGACGTCGCAAAACTTGTCGTCTCGCAATGAAGATTTTCAATGTCAATGACAGTTCTTCCGGGTTGACTCATAGCACTGTGTATGATGCAGTGTCACCCCATAAGTCTAGAAACCATAGGATTTGTGAAGTTTAGTTTCATTGACTACAGTGTGACCGACCGACATACTTGTCACCGATCCGGACTTGCAGTACAGTCCGGATTACACATTTCGACATATTTTGTAAATGCCTGTCTGATTGCGTTAACCCATTTATGACGTCTATATAAAGACATTGTATTTTGTGCTTCTATTCTTCCCTACCCCACATTTTTCAAGTTTTTCAAAATCATCGAATTTCGCCAAAGTTAGTCACATTGTGTTTAGAATAGACTTGATCTGTCACTGAGTGTCACTACAACACGACTGAGAAATCTTACATGTACTTGAACCCTGAGATGAAGGATTGATCGCTTGGATACTCGGTTAGGATACAAGGTGATCATGAACTTCGTGTGATTATTGTCTATAGACAAATGACGAGCAGTTGTCTAATTATGAGGCTGTAAATGTTCTACAAGTCAGATAAGAGGAGTTTTACACACTCAACGTTATGCCACGTCAGTGAGAACAAGAGAAGATCGTTGACGATGCAACACTTCCGGGTGTCAACAACAGAAATGTGGGGTGGAGAGGAAGGAATAGAAGTACCCTGTATTGCAGTGAATTATTCTTCCTATCTAAGCATCAAAGACTTTGCATTCTGTTATCACTGTGGTAATGCAGATAACTGACCATACATGTGGATGTCTGACATTTGCTGAACCTGCCGTCATAAACATGCCTTCGCTGTCCGTTTCACTTCAAGTCAGTAAAAATTTGAACATAGTTGCAAATAATGTGCTGTAATAATCAATTTCTGTGTTGCCAGGTAGATCAGTTAAATCACGCAGCCAATGGCTACACTGTAAACTCTGAAATAACAAAGTTGCTTACGAAAGCGATGTACAAAACGAGAATAACAAAATGTGCGAAAGCGCTATTGTTCACGCTCATGCACTACGAAAGCGGCTGGCTTTCCTATTGGATTATCCTCACCATCCAAAAAGAAAGCCAATCGCTTTCGCAGTGTATGAGGACGAACAATAGCGCTTTCGTACATTTTGTAAATCTCGTTTTGTACATTGCTTTCGCAGTCAAAATCAGCCAGCTTTCGTACTCTACAGTTTACACTGTAATTGCATTTTTGTCAATTCAATGAGTGTACAAGTATCTATTCATGTACGCATTCACAATTTGAAGCATGAAAGTGCATTTGCATTTCAAATCGTACTTATGACTCGCGCACCATTTCAAATTCAAATTCGAATGCTTTGAAATTTCTGTCATATTCCGCAGAAATTATGTTATGATTAGCTGTGCAGAACACGCAGGTCATGCAATCCATTGTTCGAGCTGTTCTCATGGAGACGATTATGTGTGCAGCAAAGAAGCTCATATCCCAACTATGATCTTATGAGTCCCCAATGTCATTCTGATTGTAAACCGGACAAATGAAGCTGAAATGTGCAATAACCTGTTAAGGCCCAGTGGTAGCTTTTGCTCCCTTAGGGGATCAAATAAGTGGCCAAACTAAAGAGGAGATCAGCGCGGCTCAAATGGTGCCTCTCACGACCTCGTGCAATGCCTAGAGAGCTCGGAAATTGAAATGGAAAGCTCTAACTTTTGAATGATGCGCTCGTCATGGCCGGTATACTCAGTTCAAGAGGACGTCAAGGCCAATTGTCTTGAAAACCGGCCACTTCAAGCCCTAACCATGCTCCTACTATAAGTACAGCAAGTATTGCCTTTACATCAATAGGACAAATGACAAAGATTTGCCAATCGAAATCGAATCACGTGTTGCCTGGTTGTTATTAAATTGGCTTCTGGAGCAATAGTCTCTTCCTGAAGACGCACGTAAAATTCCAGACAACTTGGACCTGTACAGTACATGAAGAACGAATGACAATCGCAAAATATGCTAATGAAGCGTCTTCCAGAACATGCCATTCTTGTGACAATACATTGTTGCATGTCCTTGTTAAAGAAAGTCGAAATATCGGACTAGAGAATCGCTTTCAGGGGATATATCAAACTCATAAACTACCGATCAGAGCTAGAGTAGTCTCCATCTACTGCCGGAAAATTTTAACACATCTGTTTCTATAGCTCTATATTTGACAGAACAAAGCTTTCAAATGTGCTGTTGTTGTTGAAACAAGGTAGTCAGAACCATCTGTACACTAGGTGACATGCCACGCGTGATTCACGCGTAATTACGGAACACCCCAAACATCCGTGTTAAATTAATTAAAATTAATTTAATAACAAAATTAAAAGGGCATTCTATTCTTCTACCCGCGTACATGCGCACTGCACTAAGAGTCAGAAATCACTCAATCTGACGCTGTTAAAACATGGGATACGCACGGGCGAGCGTTTATAGTTTGCGCGTCGTCTACGATACGGTTGTCTGCGCTTCCACTTGAACCACGGATGAACCGCTAAACATGTTCTGTCTTCCCTGAGCATGAAAGTGAGGTCCTATCACGTTGTTTAGCCTCTGAGACATGCAGCCACATGAGACGCAAAGTCTATATAACAGGACTGCCAACTATACTAACTTATATAACAGATGTTGCAGCAGTGTCCCGCATAGCCACAGATGTTTAGGGTTATGTGTAATTACGCGTGAATTACGCGTGATTGGGCGTGGCATGTCACCTAGTAAAGCATCTACTTCTTCATTTTTGTGTTCTTCACGTATTTCCTTGAGTAATTTTGAATTGCTATTTGCATATAGATTCACGTGCCCTAAGTTGATCTCTATGTGCTGATTGAAACAAATCGTAAGAAAAAAGGATTTGGAAAAGTTAGTAGAAGTCAGTTCCATAGAGTAGGCATATATAGGTAGAGTGTCGACTGAAAAAAGTATCTGTATACAGTGATTTTTGTATCAAAAGATTCAGTTTGTTGCAGAGATTACGTTTCCATGATCCAAAAAATTATAAAAAGTCAACATTTTGCCAATTTAAATACTACCGAGATGACGCACCTTTGTAAGTAGTATGAAACAAGTTGGATATCAAAAGGAATGAATATTTGATTATAAGCATCCTAACTAAGCGGAAATCAAGCTGATTATCAAGGGAATTTCATGAGCCGCTTTATAGGGGAAGTCTGCATGAAAAAGTCGCAAAATCATTCGTGCTTTCTTGGTTGAAATTTCAAGTTTTTTAATTCAATTTTCAACGACATGATTTTATGATTCACTAAATTCATGTTTCATTTCTTGAATGTCAATAGTGATGTGGACCCATTTTCATCTTTCAAATTTAATTGAAATCATTGTCTTTGAATCTGTGATTTTGCTCTACCAGTGGCAAGTTGCCTGTGATATGATCACGCTCAAGAAAATGCTTTTGAGGTAATAGGAACCCATTAATCGAATTGCTAATTTAACAAACATTAACTATCCAAGGCTGTCATGACACTGAGAATCTGTAAAATGTCATCATTCCTTCTGCATTACAATTTCATGATCATTCAATTCCGTGGCAATTTCTTCAAAACTGCAAAAATTTGCATATCTCACATTTGGTACGAGTAGCAATTACCAACTATATCCCCCTCGAGTTCATTTAATAAAATCGAAAGTGTATACACATTGTGGATATAATAAATGTTGAGTTACCACTCTACCTAATATATTTACTCTATGGTTAGTTCTTCCCAACTAAATGCCATTATTTCAAGCGAAGGCATCTTCACAACAAAATTAATCAGAGCCAAAGGCGGAAAAAACTTGAGTTTCCAGATCGTGTCTGCATCTTTATCTGCGATGTATCCACACCAAATCCGCACGGAATCCAGATTTGAAAATCTTTGAAATTATTCTGCGACTCGTTCAGATTTATATAAACTTAATAGGGCCCCATTTGTGGTTTTGTGAATTTTACAAGTCCAACAAACGAACAAATAAGCCCATGTAAAACTGCGAATACAGTTACCGTCCTGAGCAGACTGAATTTAGACCTCACTACTTATCATGACGATTGCTATTAACAGACATGTCAACACAGTATTTCATCTGTTAAGTGTGTTTTATTCAGTCTATACTGTACATCATTTTTAGTTGGCATATTCAAAAGCATACTGTAACCTGTCACCTCGTGAAATCGAAGAAGCCTACATCCTAAAGCGCGACATACTAGAATTTTAGGAGGTTGCGTCAAATAGAAGGTTGACATGCTAAAGAGAACAATAAATCTAGTGCACTAGTCTCCTAAAACGCTTTGCTTTATAAAGCCTATAGGAATTTTTATTAGTTACGAATAGTGCCTTGCTTTGGTGCGTGATTCAGGAGGTGTGGTTTAGAATGTATGTATGGATTAGAAGTAATGCAACCAAATATGTTTGTAGTATGCATGCATATACTTGTAGACTTTTCTAGTGCATTTTCCCCAATCGGAATGGCGGAAGATTGGTAGCTCTGCATCAATGTGTTTAATGAACCCAACTTGTGAAATGCCCGTGAAGTCCGATTGGACAATAATGTCACTAAAATCTGTTTCATTCAATACATATAAGTAAATTAACATGAAGTCTCCTGCATATCGAAGCCTTACTGAGCTTAGTAATAAGTTATATATAGAGCTCCATAATACGTGTACGTATTATCCAAATGTACTATAGTACATTTGGCAATCCCAATTTCAGCACATATGAAATCGCAGTGGTAAATCGCAATTAGTAAACTTTGTGAGTAAGTATTTCACAAGTAACACAATATGTCTATCTCATCTTGCAAGGTCTATCTCATCCAATACAAGCATGATTTCAAAAAGATTGCGATTTTGCAATATGCTTTGTTTTCAAGTCCAAGGCTCGGGAGACTGAAACACTGCTGAGTCCGGGCTAATGATCTCGTGTTTGGAAATGTTTCAACCAAGTTCAAGCATGCCATTGATTTGTTCAACAAAATGAATGTCTTGAAAAATGCATGCTAGGAGATTAATATTTACTTAATTTTACGTCTTCATCTTGAGAAACATTGTTAACACTCATTTCATGACAACAATTATCGCTCAACTTGTTGTAATTTTGATGAATTCTCGCATGAATGTCGAGAATTTTCATTTGTGTCATTCAAATGTTATTCGAATGCTATATTCCCAGCATTTGAGTTATTTGAACATTTACAGCTTATGATTTAAGTGATACTTCTCTAATTAGGCGGCTTGAATGAAATACATACGATGTGTGTCAGAAAAGGTCTAGGACTGAGCCTGCTGTGCTAGCTATGATTGTTTGATCGAAAATTTGATTGCGTCACCATCTGACATCATGTCTTGTGTGCATGTTACTTTCATTTCAGCTCTCTGTAGCCATTAAACGATTCTTCACAATCGTTTGAACATTGATTCACTTTTAATGTATATTGCGGAATCAATTTTTGATGAAATGAGTTGAGATTACAAAGTAGCATTCTTCCTATCAATATAAAGATATTCACAAATGCAAAGCTTTTGAATTTGAAGTTATCTGCTTATTATGCATACATGTTTGAAATTTAAATTTCAAAAATGATTTTTCATTATTTTTATACTTTTGTTCTGTATCTGATCAGCAATTATTGAAATTTTTCAGAATTATATGTATGCTGTTTTTAGCCACGCTGTCTCGATAAAAGTCACCGAATTGGGTTGCTTCTCACATCTGTATGAGACAACAACATGTAAGCCACCAGTGCGACGCGTTCGGAAAAATACCACAGTGGGACGAGGGTTGAATATGTGTGAAATGGTGATAATGCAATCAATAAAGCATACTGTATTTGAGATAGCCTGATGGTGGTAGCTTTTGTCCAAAATTAATGCATCTATAAAACCGCGCAATGGTTTATGTTGAATTGTAGTGACACTTACATCGAATTTCAAGAAATAAGTTCATAGGTGATCAATTCACTGTCGCTATGTATGTGACAGCCTCATTATTTTCAATGATTTATCATCACCTTGGGAAGTAGAACAATAAATCTTGCAAGACGATGATGACAAGTCATCTTTGCCGACTCGTATCAAGGAGTAGTGGCAAGAAATATGCGAGTTATTCTTTATATAAATTACTGTGAATAGAAAGCACAGCAACTCGTTGTTGAAGGTCATTTCAACAGCTAAGGAGGGCACTAATCAATGTCAATGTTGCTGGATCCTACTGGATATTAAACGTAGTGAAACCTGCAATTGTATATAAATTATACGTGTATACATTACATCAAAATGATTTTGCATGAAAATTGCCATTAAAAATGTTGTCAACCACTGGAAGTTAGGTACCGCTGTCATGTCAACGCATGTCCACGACGTAGCATTCTTTTCAATGTTCATGTCCGTTCTAGTTCAATATCATTATAAAGCGTCGGATTTCTGTTCTCTATTTTCACCATCCTGATCCTTTTTGCCTGATGTGCTTGATGTCGAACTGGCTACATATCAGTCGTTTGAATCATCCTTTTGACATTTGGAGAAATGAATTTAATTGACTTTCTTTGAATTATTAAGTGTCACTACAATTCAACATAAACCATTGCGGTGGTACTGTCCAGGATTCGTTATAATTTACAATGACCACGCTGAATGAGAATATTCCGGTCCGTCGATTTGAAGTCTCGTAAGCTCAATTTCGCTGCTATTGTTTTGCATTATCCGATGATTATATTCAGATGGACAGACAGTTCAGACAAACTTGTGATTCTCAGAAGGCGTCAGCCAGTTCGACTGGTACACATTCCTTCTGCTTTAGATAGCGGGCGATTGATAAATTTCGAACTCTAAGCTTAAAAGCATGCCATCGACTCTTTCATGGATTTTTGAACCCCTTTATGTGACTTTTCTTTGTGAAACAATTCCGCCCAAAAACAGGACATCCTTTTTTTAGAGGATTTGAGACCCAAATGTGAGCACATGTCAATTCAAATGCGACATTGCAAAAGCAAATACGACATAGCCAGGCAAATGTGCATAGAAAAAAAAGCAAATGAGGCAATTCCAAACCAAATGCAACTACTTCACAATTTTTAAAATTAGATTCGCAGTAGTGCATGCTGAACTTACACATCATTGCCCTTCCTGACTAATGAATTTTCAGATTGAAATATACGGTACGTATTAAATGTGACGGTGATCAAATGCGAAAAGCATTTGTTTTTCAAGAAGTTTCAATTTAACTAAATTCAATGTATCTTCACATCAATCTGCCAAAAATAGCTCCTTCAAAGCATCGCGCCAAAACACTGTAACTTTCCGAAAAATACTTATTTATTTACATCAAAATGTCTGACTTTGTCAGACACAAAGGAATTCGACCCTGTAAAAGTCTTCTGAAGTAGTGAAGTAGTTCTGGGCCTTCTGTGCACCATCCTGAGTCACATCACTGATAGCGACTTCCGCAACTGTCGCCAAGTACGCCATCCTTTCTTGGTGAGATCGAAGGATAAGTTCCGCATGCATCTCGGTCAGTCGTCTCTTTACACTTGCTTTCCACTCGGAAAAAGTGTTCTCAACAATGTTGCTCTTGGTAGTCATTGCCATTTTGATATGCAGCTATGAGGCGCTCTTTATCGGCAGTAGATATACGTGAGTACGACATCTTTTCATCTGACACTTCAATCATGCAACATTTGCTTCTTAAATGTCATGTTTGATCTATAATCATTGACTTATTTTCTATCGCTATGATCCAGAGTTCCAGTCAGATCACATGTCAGATGTCAGATTTGGATTGAAATTGTCGCATTTGGTTTGGAATAATAGGTGTCAGATTTGGTTTGGAATGGTCGTATTTGGGTTAGAATTATTAGTGTCAGATCTGGTTTGGAATAGTCACGTTTAGTTTGGAATAGTTACATTGTGTTTGGAATAAAGATATTTGCTTTTGCTATGTCGTATTTGGATTTGCAAGTTTCACATTTGGGTCGCAAAACCTATACAGATACTTGAATGAGCTTCATATCCACTTCTTTATCGACATGCGCAGCGTCAGTAGCTGACATCTCTATCTAAATCAAGCAGCCATTCTCTTTTAAAGTCATGATTTTCTTAACAACCGAGTAGGATGAAGAACGCAATGAATAGACGAAGATAAAAACTGATATTCAGTAAAATTTAGCCAAGCACGTGTGAAGGAAGCCGAAAATAGGTCACTCGCAGAATGATTTACACTTTATGATGACTACCAATCTGCGGTCTGCAAAGTTCTGCCATGGCTCCTCTTCTTGTCAGGCAGGAATAAAGAAAGCATATGCCCAATGGGTAGAAGATTGAAGAAATTTTAATGCTCTCTCTAATTGTCTAAAAGCCTAGAACCATAACTTGCTGACTTAGTGCCTCCAGATCATTTCCATCATGACCATCATGATGGCCACAAAGATCGAATATTTTCATTTCTCAGATTAAACAATTGAAACTTGACTGAGACATGAGCTATTGTAAAAAACGTTTCAAAATATTGCAAGATATCAATAAATAAGTGATGATTATTTTTGCAGATTGGTAGTAGCCATGGGTTGTACACAGACCTGTGCGCCGGTACAGGCCGTGGTGTGGTCAGCGTGGCTCTCGTTAACCAGCGTAGTTGATATTTTTAAAGCCAAGAAGTGGACCAAAACATGTAACAAATGTTGGCCATCGTGTTCTTGCGGTAGGGCTATAGGCCTATAGCAACAAATCAATTCATAAATAAGTTCATAAGGATCTATGCATTGAATCATTTTCAAGCTTTGATGTCATTTACCGGTAGGAAATCCAAGGTCTGCTGATGCGTACCTTCTTTGATACGTACCTTGTTATGTATAGGTATGCAATTGTGAGCCTAGTTGCAGCTCAGAAAACAATGGGAAAGTAATATTCTTATTAAGTAATATTATCACAGAATTCGATTGTTTAGCCGCATCACTATGCTATAAGTGCAAACTGTTTCAAACAGATGGCACATGCAGAGAAGTGGGCAAAAAAATTTCTTAATGCCTTACAGAGAAAGGAAAAATAGTCCTCCGTCGCTTGCGGATTGCTCTGAATTCCTTCAAAATGCTCCGATCGGCACGGTTCTTTCAGATTCGAAGAATTCAGATCATTGCGCAAAAGTTTTCTCGATGATGTTGGGACCACCGATCATTTTTAAAAAAATTAGCAGGCGCATGAAAAAACGTTCACAAACTTCTCTGTAGAACTTGACATCGACTGTGTCTCTTTGCTGCGTGCTCCGGTTGATAAGTCACTGAAACTTTGCACAATTTGGCGTGCTTAATGTTGAACTGGCTGCTCATTGTTCGATTGCTATGGTATTATGTCAGCAGATTGTGCCATTTCTTAGTCATTCTTAGTCAAACAGAAGAAGAGGTGACCTGTCTAATTCTGTAAATACAGTATAATGACTAATAAATAATAGGCCTCTTTTATAGAAAAATTTTAAATCAAGAACTTTCCTCAGACCTCTCCACCAATACAAAGCTCTTCTTCTTTGCTCCGTGTAGTTGGACCAGTGAGTTCACGTTAAAACACAACTTCAGACACGGGAATGTCCTCAATATAGTTGCAAAGCTTGCAGTGCAAACCAGTGAGGTAGAATCCTTCCTGCTATTTTCTACCTCTATAGGTGAAAACACGCTGAATCGATGTCCTTGAGATTGAACTGAGTTTTAATTGGAAGATTCATCAATAAGCAAATAGCTCTTCGCTCGCTATGACATTGCTTCTGTTTTGCATGCAGTTTGTTGAGTTCTTTGGATGAATGGAGCCATGCAAGCTGAAACCAAGTTTAACCCTCATCGGCCCACCAGACTACATTTGTAGTTTTGCGATTTTCAAGCAATCATCACAACTAAAATACAACAGCAAATACAACCAAATTTCATTTCCAACAATGTTGAGGCTCCTTCTGCAGCTGTCAACAAGTACATCTTGATGCGTTGATTTGGAAAAGAAATATTGAGTAATCATATGATTCCGCCCGGCAGACTACATGTGTAGTGTTTGCACAATTTAGATGGCAATGTCAATTCAAAGATTCAAGAAACCTATTGATCCAAGCAACATTCAGGCCATTCACCAGAGAGAACTTTCTATGTCATTCCAAACAATTGCATCCGAACAAGCAGCTTTCTATGTCCTGATTTCAAATTGTTGATGAATTTTGCTAGTCAAGTGAATCTATTGTATTTCATTGATTGTCAACGTCCAACTATGTCATTTCAACATAATGAGTGTTCGAGTTAAGTCGCGAATTCCCACTCCTAGTGACATTGCTATTTTGATTGCTGAAAACACCGATAATTCGGACATAGAAAATGAATGTGCGCATGACAGCGATGGAGTGGCTGCTGATGAATCCGACGACAACGAAATTCAATTTTTTCCAAATCCGGGTGTTCAGGTATACTTTCATGACAGTGATGATGCAGATGTCTTCATGGAGGAAGGATCATCATCCGGTGATGAAACGTCGACAAGCATTAGTGGTGTCAGCGATGCGTCTAATCCAGAATCCATCGCATACTACTTTTCTCCGAATAACAAACATGAAGTGGAACCGTGCACCTCCTGTAAATCGCCGCCTTCAGCGCAATATTGTGAATTTCAGTGAAGGACCACGAGAAGATACAGTTGACGAACCTTCATTACATTTGTTCGTCACGGAGGTGATGCTCCGATCCATCTTGCGTCTGACAAATCGACGAATGCGTGCCAAGAAGCAAAAAGTCTTTACGCATAAAGAATTGACGGCTGCAATTGGAATCATCATACGATCAGGTGCCGATAAAAGCAACGTGTCGGCTCTCAGCGACCTCTACGACTCCTCAGACTCCTCCGTTTTACCGCTGTGCTCTATCTAAGAATCGTTTGAAACAGCTATTGGAAAATTTGACTTTAGACGAGAAACGCACACGAGCTTCTCGTCAGGAGACCGACAAAATGGCGGCTGTGCACGAAATATGGGACTTGTTCAGTTTCAATCTTAGAAAGCATTTCATTCCATCGGAGAATCTTACGGTGGATGAACAACTGTACGGCTATCGTGGCTATGTTCCAGCACGGGCGTATATGCCATCAAAACCTACGAAATATGGCATCAAAATATTTTGGTTGAATTATTCGAAAAATGGCTTCGCCTTGAATGCGGTTATCTACAGTGGCAAGGGTGTCACAAGAGAAGTTGGTATCGCACAAAAGACTGTCATGAAGCTCACTGAACCGTATTATGGTTCCAATCGCAACGTACATGTATGCATGGACAGGTATTTCACCTCACACTCTCTTTTTAAATGATCATTTGTCCAAGGGTCTTACAGCGACGGGAACTACCTGCCAATCGCCGAGATGTACCACATGAGCTTCGCACTGTCAAAGAGCGAGAAGTGAAAAACACAACAGCTGTGTTCGATGTTGAAAACCGCATTATGTTGACTTCTTATGTTCCAAAGAAGAGCAAGAACGTCTTGCTGATGTCATCTTTCCACAGCAAACTAGAAATTTCTTCGAGAGTTGACAGAAAACCAAGCATAATCCTGGATTACAATGTCAACAATGGTGGCACAGACTTGATGGATAGCAGGATTGAAGACTTTAGTTGCAAACGGAAGACCCGCCGCTACCCATTGGTGTTTTTGTTCAATATCCTAGATGCGACTCTGCTCAATTCATTTCTCATTATGGAAATGAATGGATATACACTGCCTCGAAAGTTATTTATCAAGAAAGTTGCCGAACAGTTGACCGCACCAAATATTCATCTTCGCTACAGATGCTAAAGTATATGCACAAAGCAAAATCGCATTTCATCAGTTCGGCTTGAAGCCATGCCCATCAGCTCATGCGTTGAGTGCAGGCTCCGGACCTCGGAAATGCTTAGCTGTCTCGAGTTGTGGAAAATCAACAAGACATAGATGCTCTCACTGCGCAAGACCAGTGTGCTCCATCCACAAAACCAGCCGTATAGCGTGTTCTGAATGTTTGAATGAAAGAACTGCATTTGGTATACACTTAGCACAATTGAAAACGCACCACCTGTCAAATCCGACAAATTGATCGCTATACACGATTGATAAAGAATGGAGGACGCATTCTAACCGACATAGATATCTGTGCTACGGCCCGACGGCGATCAGGGGTCTAATGACATGATTGACAGCTAATGTAAATGAAAAGGACAAACTTTTAGTGATTAAGAAAAGTAATTATTAAACATAACATCTATACTTGTACAAGTTAATGGCGGGTATAACCTCCGCGAGCAGTCAATAAGGCACTGATTCGTCGCGGCATTCTGAGGACGAGCCGTCTCAGAAAATTTTGAGGAATTTGTTGCCAAACTGCAACCACTGTCTCTTGTAATTCACGCAGTGTTTGCGGAGGCGGGTCCCGCTGCTGAACTTGGCGCTTCAGATAATCCCACACGTGCTCGATCGGGTTCATGTCCGGCGACCTTGATGGCCAGCGAAAAGTCCGTATCCCTAAGTTTTCCTTCAGCTGCGTCACATTGTATGCACGATGCGAAGGTGCGTTATCATCTTGCAGGATCCAGTTGGCCACGTCTCCGAATGTTCGAGTCGCAAATGGCAGAAGATGCGTTTGCAGCAGTTCAGCATAACGCTCACCAGTCACGTTCGTGTTGAGCACTACCAGCTCGGTCTTGCCCGTCAGGGTGATGCCTGCCCACACGTGAACGGATGGCCCCTGTTGCTGATGAGTAGGCTGGACGTGTTGCTGCAGCATCTCTTGGCGTGGTACACGCCAAACACGAATGCGGCCATCATTGCGGAACAGACGAAACCGACTTTCGTCAGTGAAGATGATACGTCTCCATTGTGGTAGTCTCCAGTGAACTCGTTGCATCGCCCACCGCTCTCTTCGTGCCACATGCGCAGGTGTTAATCTGGGGCATTTGCGCATCTTCCTTGAGCGAAGTCCTTGCTGTCGAAGCTGATTTTTTATGGTGCCCGAGCTCAGGATGTTGCCTCTGCGACTTCTTTCGCCCCACATCAGTCGTAGCAGAGTTGCGGGGAGTGTGGGATTGCCTCGCACCATTCTGAGCAATCGCCGGTCAGCTCTGGCAGTTGTGTGACGAACTGCACCAACGCCAGCATGTGCCACGGTACCATTTGCTCTCGCTTTCTTGAGAAGTCGGGCAATCGTCGTATGCGAACGACCGAAATGTCGTCCGACTGCCCGAAGGGACATTCCAGCGTCAAGCATGCCAATAGCATGCCATCGTTCGGCATCAGACATTTGACGCACCATCTTAAGATTTTTCACAAAACCGTCATTTCCCATAATAAGTCGTTAATTATCGAAGTTCAATTTGAACACATGCTTGCTAAGTAATTCGGTCTGAACAATTACGCAATCCCACCACCAGACCGCCGTCGTGCAGATATCTATGTCAATTAGCGTGCGTCCTTCATTCCATATTCAATCGAAGCGATTTACTTCGAATTAGCTGGATTTGACAGGTGGTGCGTTTTCAATTGTGCTAAGTGTATACTAACTCGTATAAATACAGTAGCCTGCAGTTAGCGCTACATTTCTCATGTTATTCTGTCATGCATGGTAGGCCTACAGTCTTTGTAATTTGTGTTATTTCATGAGTTAGTAAGTGTAGTATTTACTGCAAAACACAGTTTGCCTTGTAAAATGCGGGCAGTTCATAATTACATGCATCTTCACGAATCAAATGTCGACATATCCGATGAAATGTGGATGATGCCCATCTTTTGGTCTATTGGGCCAGCATAGATTCAACAGTCATTCATTTCTGAAGACTTTTGCGATTGAAGTTTGCATAAATAGTTGTAGTAAAAGACTTGCAGGACCAGAATTTAAACCCCCAAGTGATCTACAAAGTTATAGAATTAAAAGCAACTTTATAGACTGCAGGAACTACATATGCAGTCTGGTGGGTGGAATGCGATGGCTCATTTGCCGGGCTGATGAGGGTTAAACAGAGCGATGATATTTTAGAAATGCTGGCAAATCATGGACATGGAACACTGTCTTACGAGTCTGAGGCGTCAATGACAAGACTAAATGAAATCGAATGACAGCATCCACACATGAAGAGAGACAGATTTCTGCAAGTCTATCATTAATTTCAATCAATAATCGGCGTTCATCGTTGAGACAATCGGCGGCAATGTAGCGCGTCGTCGCACAGGTCTGGCTACACCACAAAATTAGATAGGTCGTCTCTTCTTCTGTTAGACTCACAGAATTAAATTGTTTAATCGTATCACTTGTCTAGAAGTGCAAATTGATTCAAATAGATGGCACATGCAGGAACTTAACAAGTGGGCAAAAAGAAATTCCTAATACTTTGCAGAGATAGGAAAAATAGTCCTCCGTCGCTTGCGGATTGCTCTGAATTCCTTCAAAATGCTCCGATCGCCACCGACTCCTTCAGATTCGAAGAATTCAGATCATTGCGCAAAAGTTTTCTTGATGATGTTGGGACCTTCGATCATTTTTTAAAAAAGCTAGCAAGCGCATGAAAAAACGTTCACAAACCTCTCTGTAGAACTTGACATCGTCTGTGTCTCTTGGCAGTGTGATCCGGTTGATAAGTCACTGAAACTTTGCACAAGTTTCTAACAAAGTAAAATGGTTATACGATCTAATTCTGTGGGTTGCACATTATTCAATGGAAGTCTTGTTTGTGACCTCGGTCCCTGCAGAAGCTCGTGCTGTCGGCGGACTAATTCCTAGCAGATGCCTCTTCAATCATGGATTCACTAGTTAAAAAACCGTGTGAAATCCTCACATGATTCCACGATGTCATTACGAGACATTTAACAAATTAATTATAAAAAATAAATTAATTCATATTTACTTGTGTTTCCAAAGAAGCTGGAGCTCTACGAAATTGGAGCTCCTATTTGTATTTCAAATATATGAGCATATTAGACATTTAGTTTTTCTGTATGTAGAATGTTTTCCCTTTTATTTGATGAGCAAATATAATTTCTCAAAATCATTGATCAAACATCAGTTCACAGCGAATTCTATCTGATCGCAAGCGGGAACAAATATTTACTATTTATTTTAACTTTGAATAGCATTTCGAAGGTGATTTTTCAGCTGCAATGTTGACTAAGTAAGAAATTAAAACAACCAGTTTTCATAATTAACTTACAGTGAAATCATGTCTAATGCCTTTCAATAGGATTATCCTACCGTCATCAGGGAGATATGCTAGTAACTGAGAAATACATGTATACAAATTTCTACTTCAGATATTCAAAGTTATCAAACTATGCTATGGAACTCTAAATCTATGACCAGCAGAAACTATGATAATAACTCAAAACACAATGATGCACATGTACAGGTGAAGGCAAAAAAGATAAACAGGGGATTAGAAAAGAGAAGGAAAAATGAGGAACCCCAATTGGAAAGTTGCTTATTTAAAATTGGAGACCTCTTCTTTATGAAGAGAGCCTCCGCGATACGCACACATGAAGTCCCGTAAAGGATGGTGAAATGGTTCATTATGCTTCGTCTGCTGAAGGCATTGCATTCAAGCAAGTGGGTAAGATGGGTCCCGGTATTGATGCATGCTCTTGAAATCTCCTACCCAGATGTCGAGTTGTCTCATCAATTTATTTGGTTGACTGACTGCCAGTGCACTTTTTATTGACCTAAACGGTAATGGATGGCGGTCCAAGAAATCCCACCCTTGTTTGAAAGCTTCGTTATTTTTGTGATTCCATATTGTCAAGTTCATTTGAGTTAATCAAATTCGATTCCACGGCACTGCACGATAGTTGAAACATAGTATTTTACATGCTCCAAGCTTGCATAAAAGTTGTTCCGTTCAAATACATTCCAATAGCTCAGAATGACAAAGCATGGATGACACCACTTACAGCAGATCTCACTCATGAGCGGGACTGGGAACAATATAACGAGCTGAAAGAAAAAGTGAAAAGAGAAATTCTTCGTGCTAAAGTGATTAGTCACTTCAAAGCCGTTGGTTGCCATTTATATTTCTTGTTGAAGGAGATGATATTCCCTTCCAGGTGGAATACTGTATTAACATAATACTATAATTAACATATTATAATAACATAATAATATGTTATATATAATAACATTATATATTAACATAATACTGTATAATGTCATTATCCCGCTTCCCAAAACCCAACCCGTTTAATGTTCAAAATTTGCGACATGTTTCAACTTTTCTGGTTCTCTCCAAGCAATTTGAACGAAATTTTCTTAACATTTATGCCGAATGTTTTTATCAACTTTGAAAAAGGGCAACATGGTTTCAGTAAAGAATCTTCCACTGCCTTCGCTCTAATCAAGCTAATTGATGCGTCACTATGTGCTTTCGATGATCGGCGAAATTTTGGCTGTGTAATTTTGAATTTTGACTTGACAAAAGCATTTGACTGGATTGATCACAATAATATATTTGAAAAGATGTTGAAAAGTCACTTTCTGATCGAACTTGTTGTTTGGCTTAAATTCTATTTTTAGAATAGAAAGCATGTTGTATAGATAGATGGGTGCTTTTCTTGTTCAGTCAATATTTTTTTCTTTATATACAAGATCTGTGATGGTATTTGACGAGAGAACTGCAGTCAAGTATGCAGATGATGCCAGCACTGTTGTTCAATTTTTCAATGGTAATGCATCTTGTATCCGTAGCGCTTTTGAAGATGAAACTTTGATCGTAAGATGATGGTGGTCATTGAGTATGCTAAGGTTGAATAACAATGGGTCTAATGTCGTGTTTGTTTCCCGACATAGCATACTACGCTCGTTTTTGATGAGCCACCTTCTGTAAATCGAGATTCTATGGTAAACTGTCTAGGCGTTTTGAATGAAACATGAACATGTACAATCATGTGGATTACTTGTATGTAAGGGCCAGTCGTCGGTTACTTTTTCTTCACCGATTAAAGTCCATGTTTCCACTACAAAGTTGCATGATATCTCTTTGGCAATCATTGCATCAGTTTTTGCCTATGATTCCCCATTTTTTGTCGGACTCAATAAAAAGGATGACAATGTGCTTGTGAAAGTTGAAAAGAGAGCCCATCGCATTATGTAAAATGGCATAGGCGAATTAGATTATCACAAAATTTTTTTAATTGTCATTGAAAGTTACTCAGAGCATTTGTTGAGTAACCTTTCCCGTGTAAATTTGCTTTTCAAATAACTGTTCCTGACCTTTCAAATAAATCAGGTGATCCTCGTATCCGGAATGGAAGCGTGATGAAAAAATAGCCTTCTGCGGATACTAAAATGATTTATTACGATAACCAATATTTCGCCTTGCGGCTTTGACAAGGTTGCAATAAGTAAAGCACAGAGTGGTAAAAGGTGGGACTATGTAAACAAACTTTGAGTAAAGCTAAAGGAGAAACATTAACTTGGATGAACTCGTTACATGACAGTGTCTATATTTAGACCTCGACATCCATTCATTAGCGAGCCTGCATGTTACCGAATGTACATAGCTTATAACGTGAGTCTCTTTTGAGTATTATTCAATCCATGATGCAGTATCGTCCATGAAATAGGCTGCGAACAACTGGGATGAGTTGTTAGATGTTGAAAAACAGCACTGTTATTTTGTGAGAGATATTCTTACATCCTTGACTTGATGTAACGAGCTGATTCGCCAATGTAAATAGCACCGCATGTATTGCATACGATTTCGTATATGACATATTTTGAGTGATACAAGTTACCTGTAATAACTGCAACTTGTGCAGTTAGTTATCATGGCATTGAATTTTTGTTTCGGAGGATGGAAAGTTCTCTTCACTGATTTGCCAGAATCACAATACAGAGAAATATTTTCTGATAATGCAGTGCGTTTAACGGTATTGATCATTTTGCGTTTCTACCGAGAACAAATGTATACTGAATTAATATCTACATCTATTAAGCGCGCCTCATCGAATTTCAGGTCCAACTTTTAAAAAATGCCCATCAGTGATGATCCCATAAATTGCCAGAATAATATTTGCCGCGACCCTCAGCAAGAAAAAGAACGCGCGCTATGACTTAATGGTTAGACAGACAGATTAAGAAAGAACACAAAGGGCACTCACTCCAAGCACACATGATAAAATAGCTATCATTAATTTGCTCAACATCGAATAAACTCGCCTTCGAATTACCGTCGCCCTCAAGTAAACGCGGCAGCAAAATTCCTTTGTTTCGAATAAGCGCCGCGGCGTTTATTCGAAGAAATACGGAAGATGAATAAGTCATTGAGGATAAAAAATGAAAGCAATATATTGATGGAAAGAACTTTGCATGTAATGCATTTTTAGTAACGCAATACTCGTGATTTCTGCAGCAATTTCAAGTCAAAATTGTGCTCTTGCTTTAACTGATTGACTATTTTTGACACTTCGGCATTTTTTGCAGAAAGCGTTCAGATTAAACACGATGTAGATACTGTCATGACAAAAAATGAGGAAATTTCGCTTGATTAAGCTATTCTGTGTTCTACAAAGCAAGTAGAAGAGTATCTGTTATATTTACAGAACGTTCTGTAGCCAAAACTTTCACTTCGTCAGTTAATACAAATCTCCCACAGTTTTCATCGGTCAATATTTGAACTGTAATTAATCAATGTATCACAGGAAAATTGGTCTCACAATAGAAGTAGAAAGTATAGCATGATCACTCTCATGACAACAGGAAGTTGAACATAATTATACTGATATTTTGACTTGCATGCAGTTGCATAATGTCAATATCTGCTGATTCAATTAGATTGATGAGCGCGATTGCATTTTGACTATGATGTTATGAAGGATTATTTAAGCACAACATCGCAATTGCGCCAGGTAAAATGCGAATGGTACAGCGAAAGGTCAAGTATAAACTAAAATGATCATCTGCAACAGATAATGGAATGATATACATGTATTTCTGTCAGCACAGAAATCGAAGGATCTATATGAAAACATCGTAACATGAAAAACATCGAAAATGGAAACATAGTGTAAATGAAAAAATCGGCAACTAAAAAAGATCATATACTTTGCAGGGAAAAGCCTTAAGGTTTTGGTTGATCGAAATTTATTCACGATAACGCTTTCAAACGTTTACGCTCATTATCAGTGGCACACACAGTCTACATGTAAAAGAATGCAATATCGACACGTTTATATACAAGATAAAATAGGGCGAAGTTTAAAATAAAAAGAGTTCTTCCCATCACAAATTGTTGTGCATCAATATCTTCTTGTCAATGTACTGCTTGACGAATAGAGATTCAGCGACACGTGTGTTCGAAGTACGTATGAGAATATCATATACTTATTTATATTGACAAGATTTTTGGCCAATCCCTTTTGCATTGAGGACAAGCTTTGTTTGTTTTGCTTGATTTCTAAATCTAAAATACCTGATTGGAACTGATCGGATATTTTTTGATGGTTCTTTGATTTTTTTGTTAATTTGATGTTTGTAAATTTTGGTTTCAGTTAATTTTCTTTGCATTTTCAGTTATTTTTTTGTGTAAGGAAAATGAACTGAAGCCAAAATTTACAAACATCAAATTAACAAAAAAATCAAAGAACCATAAAAAAATATCTGATCAATTCCAATCAGGCATTTTAGATTTAGAAATCAAGCAAAGCAAATAATACTTATCTATATCTTTAATTTCCTCAATAATTAATTCCATCAATAACTGATAACTCAATAATTGATGCCATCAACTCATTTGACATTTTCCCTTTCATAAACGAAATCATTGTATCAATAATGATATCCATTTGATTTCAACTACTGTGTGTTCATGACATGCATAAATTATTCTTGAAAGTTATAATTTTACAATTTGCAATTTCAAATTACCATGACTGTTCGGATTTATCCAATAGATTTTCATGCTCAGACCATGAAAATATTGGCACTAATTGGATTTCTATTCATCCTTAGCAATTCCTTTTAAGTATGATGCCAAGAGGTTTTCAATGAAAGCCAAATCGACATAGACACTTTCAATGCAAACGGCCAGATGATGCGATTTTCACATGATTGTGATGAATTGACGGCAGCTGGTGATAAGAGAAATTGATAAAAGTACATACTACAAGGGAATAGAATAGAATATTGCCTTATTGTTTCACGGTGGTGTGGTGAATGCATTACAAAATGATACAGTTCATAGTTAAAGACGATTAAGTAATTCATAAAAGACATGAAAAGGAATACGTCAGCAACGTTATCCAAAGCGAATAAATGACTTACTGAAGCGGACAGTCTTTGCCATAGGAGCTTTCAAGGTGTAACCATTTCTTTTGGTTGGGACACGACTTTCAAACATTACACGCAGTAGATGACAATCATCACTGTTTCATACAATTTTTTTCTGATGAGGCGATCAAATCACTGAAAGCAATGTTCTTAAAAAAAAGCTCGATATTCGACACGCACAAGTTTCTTTAGAAGGCAATCCTCTAAATTACAAAAGCATGAGAATCCATAGAGCAGCAGTGATCTGATAAAAGCAAGGTAACATTTTTTGAATGATCACATGATTCCATGATCACACATTACCAGCACGATTCAAATTTCTAAGGATGAAAAGCGTTTGTAGCATTTATTGATAATTTCACTAATATGTACGTTCCATGACAAGTCAGACGAAAAAATCACTCCTGAAATCTCGACTGGAGTAGCTGTAGGAATTAAATTGTTCGACAAAGACATGGCAGGATTACAAGAAAGGTTTCTTTTGGTGATACAGTCCATTACACAGCTTTTCTGGTAGTTTAAAGTCAAACCTACGGAAAGATGCCCTCTCAAGATGCTGCCATTCTTCTTGGAAATAATCATTCTCATGCTTACGAATGAAGTAAGCCATGATAGCGTCAACAGCATACTTGATGCAAGTCGTGTTATCAGAAGCAGGATGAAACGAGTCTATTGCAATGGAAAAAACAAAGGCCCTGATATACTTCCTTGAGGAACCACACTGGTCATAGGGGACCAATATGAACAGGCACTGTTAACTAACACACGCTGTTTACGATCACGTAAAAAATCAATGATAGACAATATAGCTTGATGCGGTAGCTTGAGCTTAACGAGAGACATAACAATGTACTTGAAACTCAGTCGATCAAAGGCTTTTGAAAAGTCAGTCATTAACAAACGCACTCCCCCAGAATCAACATGTAAACATTTCACTATATGATGACATAGTCGAGTTAGCGCATTGGTAGTACCTTTGCCGATGTGGGATATGAGAGATTTTTTCATGTTCTTTGTATTGCAACATTTTATTATATCTCAGACAAAATGAATTGTCTTTGAAATGGAAAATTCTGTATATTAAATGAAATTGTGTTACAAAAGATCTTCGCCCATCGGCTACTTGGTGTCTTACGTGCGCCATTGCAACTCTGGTGCTTGATGGCGTTTGGCTTTTGCATGATCCACCATTCGCACTCTTCTGTATGTGATGAAACTTCTCTGACTGATTTCATTCATTCTACATGCATTCACTTCTTTGGGTTGTATGATTACTGATATGGAGTGCTACTTATCATGCAGTGTAGGTTGCCGTTTATAGATAAGCATTATTGTTCATCACTGTATCAGTGTCAATTATCTTATATATAAAATGCAAAACGCCGACAAACTCCTCCTAAACCATGAAACTTTACGCCAATATGATACTACCATTTAATAGAACAAAAAATTTGTAGTTAAAACCGCCCGGTCTCATTTCCCTAAGTATCATAATTACAGAGAAAAGTAGACTTTTGTGTAAATTTTTACCGAAAAAATATTAATTACACAAGTAACTACATTAAATTTACAAATGAACTCCTCATTTGCTTTAAAAAATTGCCTCGCTAGAATGCGTCTCATTGATTCTAATGTTTTCCGACGGATTCAGCAACAGCCAATGAGAACGCGATCTAAATGGTAAGACAGCCAATCAGTGTAGGCGAATGAGTTGGTAAACTTGGAATGCAACAATGTGCATACATACAATGTGCACTGTCTTAATTTAACATACTTATGCATATAAATCCTGGACGAAGTCCGGGGGCCTTACTAGTTTAATAAATATTGTGATTTACCCTAATAGTGTTGCACATCACCGGAGTTGATCTGAACTGTCTGACGCAAATGAAGTGCAGAGTTTTAGAGTTGTGAAAAGTGATGCACCACATTACCGAGACAATGTGTCATTATTATGTACGAAATTCTGCATTGTCACATAGCAAAATCTACATAATAATGATATAATTGTCCTAAGCTGTATTTCTATGAGAAAATACCGTGAAACAGTGCAGAAAGAAGCGTGAGTCATTTGATTTTTAGATATTGAGTCATACACATATTTATGTAAATAATATTCAATGAGAAAATATCGTGTTTTTTCAGCGCATTGATATGATAAGTTTTGGGGAAACTATCATGGAAAAGCTTAGGACAATGAACATTTTTTACAAAAACGACAAATACAATCACAATGAAGAAAGATCAGTGGAGACATTCCTAGGAATGATTTGTTTGGAGGATGCATTATCGCCACGACTCAATTGTAGGAAGCCTAAAAACACTGTCAGTGCATAAGTTATGAATTCGTTATTCCGCTGAGGCCTTTTCATCAGCATAAGTGTATCTGATGATGACTGACAGTGTTAGTTGAAAGTCCTCAGAGGAATAAAGAATTCATAACTTATCCACTGACAGTATTTTTAGGCTACAATTGAGTTGGATAATTAAATAATGGATTCCTGTCCGATATTCTATTGAAACCCCCCCATTGCATCTAGGCTATTGCTTCCCTCTAATGTAAGTACTCTACAATGGTTTGTAGCGCTCCCAGTACGCCAGTTTCCCAAATCTACGACTGATGTTCAAAAAGACAGAGAAAATTACAATTTTACTATGTTTGAACTTATTCAAACGTTGATCTTATGCAAGGATATGAATGCTATCTTCATATGGCTATGCTAGAAAAGGCGTTTTAGAAAATTGTTTGACAGTACGATCGATTTAAAATTTAGCAGCTGTCATTAAAAGGATTGCAAGGATAAGTGTTAAGCCCGAAATAATAAACATTGAATAGCTTTCAGATAATCAACACTAGTGCCATCGACTTAGTATTGTGCTACTGGGATAGATACTGGCATTGTTGCAAGAAGCTTAAAAGGGGCGTATTGTACAACGTTGTAACTAACTGTACTTTGCCCCGGGGACTGAAGTAGTAATCCCACCCAGGCGCAAGTGCAAAATGAGCACCGATGAGTCATCATGCTGACTCAGCCGCCCCCCACCCACTGGAAGGAAGATGAGGGACTTCGCCAAGGATGTGCTGGGAGGAATGGGTCCGAGAGAGAGGAAACTGGTCCCTACCCCCCTCTGGAAGGAAGGAAGGAAGGAGGAACTGTGAGAGTAGGGGTGGAATCTCGGAAGGATAGAGTGAGAAAAGGTGGGTTTTGGTAGTTTTGGGATGAAAAAAATTCGGGTTGAACCAGGGTTCGGATTGGAAATTGGAGGTCAGATTTGGAATCTACGTGAAATGTTGGGTTGGGAAGGAAGGCAGGGAGGAGTTTTCCAGCAAGGGGTGGAACGGCAGAGTTGGAAAAAGGCGGGTTTTGATGGTTTTGGGATGAGAAAAGTCGTTTTTTGGTATGAAGGAGGCCTCGGATGGGAAAACGGAGGCCAGATTCTACGTGAAATTTTGGGTTAGGAAGGATGTTTTCAGCGACATCGGACAGAAAAAATTTTGATGACGTCCCCTCCCCTCCTGTCAGACTTCCAACTTTGGTTCTAGAGATCATAGAAAGTCGTGTGATAGCTCATTTGAAAGCTAAGAGTGAGAAAAATGCAGTGAAAAGCTCAGTTTGGTCCCATTTTCCTGGGTTTAGAAAGGAAGATCACAGGAAAACATTAGAGTTAGGAAAAGGCAGGTTTTGGTCGTTTTGAGATGAGAAAGTACATTTTTTGACATGAAGGAGGCCTCGGATGTGAAACCGAAGTGCAAATTCGGACGTTTTGGCCAATTTTTGGTCTAGGAACTTGTTTCCAGCTCAATCGGAGAGAAAAAGTTCTGACCTCCCCCCTGTAGAACGAGACTTCCAACTTTGATTCTAGAGATCGTAGAAAGTCGTGCAATAACTTATTTGAAAGCTAAGAGTGAGAAAAATTCAGTGGAAGAAACGGCTTGTTCATATCTGCCTTCGTTTACATGTGAGAGTGACTTTAAGATTTTTATCCATCACCGAAAAACGACAGAGTTCGAATTTTATGAAAATGGCTCTAGCGTGTGAACGAAGCCTCGCACGTGAAAACGGAGTGCAAATTCGGACGTTTTGGCCAATTTTTGGTCTAGGAACTTGTTTCCAGCTCAATCGGAGAGAAAAAGTTCTGACCTCCCCCCCTCTGGAACGGGACTTCCAACTTTGGTTCTAGAGATCGGAGAAAGTCGTGCAATAGCTCGTTGGAAAGCTAAGAGTGAGACAAATTCAGTGGAAGAAACGGCTTGTTATTCGTTTAGATGTGAGACGCCATTGAAAATTTGGGACTTTGACGAAAAAACGACAGAGCTAGAATTTTTATGAAAATGGCTCTAGCGGGTGAACGAAGCCTCGGACGGGAAAACGGAGACCAGATTTGGAATCAGCGTGACATTTTACACCTGTATGTCATTCATGCTATGTCTCCGAAGTGAAAGGAAGAAAGATGACAGAAGCAGTAGAGTTTACGAATGAATTTTGTTCACTACGTTTTCATCGACAAAGTCTTCGTGGTGTGATTAGGGACTGCATCATCTCATTTCATCATGAAAAGGCAGACTTAGAATTTGCTATCGCTAAAGGTTACTTCGTTTTCCAACAGCTCATGGACAGTTTGATGAATAAACATGTGAAAGGACGATTAGTTGCAGAGATTGAATTTGAGAAAGTGACTGATGAACATGCAGGTGAACGTGTAGTGTTGCATTTTGCATCCTATTCTGCAGAGACGATACATGATCCAAAGATTTCTATCAGCGACACATGGCGAAAATTGCATCTTGACTAGATTCATTTCAAGAGCATGGATCCAACTAACTCTTTTGTCGCATAAAACACATTCATATTCAACTCAATGTGCTAAACTCGATTTGACTACAAGATTTGGGAAAAGCATTCATGAGTCAGTCGTCCGCGTGCCTAATTTTCCCTGCCGCAACGAAGTCAAGGGAGAAACGGAGGTCTCTTATTGGCTCTCATAGTGTCAAATGTGGATTCGCAGGAGACTATAAAAGCAGACGTCTCCCCATTTTCTCTTCATTTCATTCTCTTGACTTGGAAAGCGTGTGTGACTTGCTGAAGCCATTCTCCGTCTCAATTTTGTCTGATTCAATCCTCTTTGCAAATTTACAAGTGAGTGCCATGACTTTATGGCCTAAACCTTACCAACATTTTAGAAGAGAGACGCAGGAGAGTGTGTGGCCGATGATTGTACAAGCTTATTTTGTTGAACCATTACCACCATCACCGCCTCCACCACCTAGGCGCTTTACCTTTAAGTCTTAGGGAATTGAAACTTAATTCGGGTCCTAAGCCCAAGACATTTAATTTACTGGACGATGACGAAGACTTAAACTTTGGTGATAAGCTTTAAATCATGTGAACGCCCCAAAAGGTCCTCTTAATGGCCACCTCATATATCACTGCTAAGCTAACAATTTTCTTTTCTCTGATGATCATGAATGTACTTAGTGGTATTCTTTCGTTACAGACTGCCATGGCCATGAATCCTACTCCAACTGCAGCATCACTGAATCCTCAACATCTCGAGCTGTGGAATCCGAAAATTGAAAAGGTAATTCACGGCTATCCTACCTACAAACAACAAGTGCGCTACAACGGTGTTCGACTCTATCTTCAAACGCCGGCGGCATACTTAACAAAAGTGGATACGCAAGTAAATCGTTGCGGTCAAAACCTGAATATCCCTATTGATAATTGGTTGCGTCAGCAGCTTGACATTTTAGAAGACGTTGTGAGGCAAAAGGCTCTTATTCCTACTGAACTATTACAGTTGTGGCCACAAAAGAAAACTTCTTATTATAGACCTTTGTATCGCGGCACTCGCTGCTATATTTTGCAAAGCAAGTATTGTAAAGTCACTTCAGGAGTGACAGTTGAACAGTCAGTTGAAACAGAATTTTCATCGCTAGGTGCAGGCTTTTATTCCTTTCATATTGAGGTGCCTGCTGTTTATGTGGGACCTCATCAATCTGGCGGTAATTTGATTTCTCTCAATTTGCGCATTGCTCAAATTCATCATCAACCCGAGTTAACAGGTCTTGATCACATTGAGAAAGTCATTGATTCTTGTGTCAAAGAGTGTCAAGAACCTGTCACCAAACCTAAACGTCATCGCGCATCAAAGAAAGATGGTGCTACAACCAAAGAGAAATCGTAAGTATTGTAATCAGTTAGTATGTAGTGAATGTGGAAAACGCGGTCTTGCGCGTTATGTTCAATTAGAACATTGTGATCATGTTGTATGTATCTTTTGTTATGTAAAGGACAGACATCCTTGTAAAGTTCCTGCTCAATGTATTATCTTGTAGTTAAGTCTTTTTGATATTGTAGGTTGTCATCTTCATAGACAGTGAGGGAACACCCATGCAGGAATTGAGTGCTATTGCAATGAGGGAAAGCGATCAAACTGTTGTTAGTGTATATCATAGATTTGCCTACTGTCCTCCACACAAAGACGAATGGTCACGACTTCATGTGCATGAACTTGATCCTTCTTTTGATTCATATTGGATTTGTAAATGAAACGTATTTGGTAAGTGATTTCAAACGGTGGCTGTCAGGTTTTCATATTATTAAAATATTAGGAAATGATTCTGAACGAGAAGCAACAACACTTCAGTTGCACATTAATAATTTATATTTACCATGTTGGGTAGATCGTGTAAGACAAGACTATCATATGCATTGTGATCATAAGAAGTTTAGAGATGAAATGATTTTTGATATGGCTGTATGTTTCGGTGAGAGACATCACCTTTACAGACCACCATCCCATTGTAATACTAGAAATAAAGCCACCTACATTGCAAAACTGTCTTTACGCTGGCATTGTAGTCTCTATGACGTTTATGATCTGTATCTATATTATTGTCAACAGCATGGGTACATGTAAAACATGTTTTCACTCGTTGTGAATGAGTGATGATCTTTTCATGAAGTGTATTCTGTACTTGTGAATTTTGACTGATGTTGAATAAACTTACAGTGGAACATGATTGTTATTTCGGTTTTATTCATAGTGGAAGTCATTGAAGCAATATGAAATCCATACTCACAGCGTTTATGATGGCGAATCATACCTTGAGTAACCACATGTGTCATCTGACACTTGATCAACAAGGATTCGATGGATTTTTACAAGATTGGAAAATTACATTTAAAATGAAGATGAATGATATGAAAGTAGTGCTAATTGAAAGCCTTCGTCTCTTCAAAAGATTGATAGAGAGTTTACAACCTCAATATGTGAAGGGTAGACTCGTTGCTTATATAGAGTTGAAAGATTTGAAAAGCCACTTCGTTTTGGATCTTATTGCACAGAATTGATAACTCTTAGTGATCAATTTTGTGTACGTCATATGGAGAAAATTATGGAGAGAATAGAAGAGACGACGGAAGGAAATGCATACGTTGTTAAACAAATCATGGTTCAACTGAGTGTGTTTACATCCACGACTTTGTTTGATGGTCCACACATTGTGTAGATGCAATAAAGATTTCTTTTCACTGAGTAGTTTGCAATGGCGTATAGAGCAACATGAGTCATTGCGCTTTGTGCATTACTATCAGGCTCTTTGTTAGATAAATGAATGCGTCATTGTTCGAGAAAAGGGGCGTATAGCAACATGAGTCATTGCGCTTTGTGCATTACTATCAGGCTCTTTGTTACATAAATAAATGCGTCTTTGTTCGCTAGAAGGGGTGTGTCACTAAAGTCTTTGTGAGTACTAGAACGACTTTGTGTATAAATAGGGAAGGTTTCCACCCACGCAGTCAAAAGTTCACGTGTGATAACTCTGTCACGTAACAAAGACACGGAAAACGTGAAAAGGGAAACGCATGTGATTGGAGGTAGGTCTGATTATAAAACGGACGACTGAGCTCATGGCAATCATTTCCGTCCTTGCGCTAACCATGCAGTTGCTCGAAGCCACCAACTCCTCTGCTCTCGCACTGGGTACACTGAACTCCCTTACTTTAGCATCGGGTAAAAATGCCTTCAATCAAAAGATAAGTCATCATGGAGAAGTCGTAACCATAAAAACTCTAAGTCATCGGATGGCTTATCTAAAGGTCATGTCAACAAAGTATGGACTCGCCGTGTGTGTACCGTTAGACTATTGGACACGGGTACAATTCAATACTCTTGAAACATTCCTGAAAGAAAATTTCACCATTCCCAAAGAAATTGTTCGACACAATGGGAGGCGGCCACAAGTTTCCATCATGGAAAGAAGATACATGTATGTTCATTCGGAAGACACTGTCTCATCATCCATGAAAAGGAGGGCAGCGAATTCGACTTACTCAATTGCAAACCTCTCCCCATTTTGGGAAAAGGATTCTATTCCTTCGAAATTAAAATTCAAACCATCTACATGGGTCCGCGCAGTGACGGAAGGTTGTTTACGTTGAATCCCTATCTTGTCTCCAGAACCTTTAAAAATGATGTCCATGTTGATGATGATCAACCACAGTAACTCTCTCCACACACTGAGAACGCACCATCGGTCTTTATGAGACCACGGCCTTAAAGGCCACCGTATAAAGAAATAAGCTATACACTCACCATGCCACACATGAACATGACTCTCTCTTTCTTTCTTAGGCATACCAATCTTCACTCAGGTTTGAATCATGCGGAAATTATCATCATGCCTCTATGTATCATGGAAAAGTCAGTGTGTTGCATTTGATGATACGAAACGTCAACTTCAGATAACTCTAGAACGCTTTCAACTACGAAGGTTACATCTCGCTATCCTATCCAACTCTTGCCGTGTCATTAACGTAGGAGACGGCATTGTATTTATTCGCATTCAAAGATGATTCTACACAATGATCACTGCTACATCGTGATTCCAAAACTTTCATGGGAAAAGTATAAAAGGGAAGTTCACTCAACCATCATGTCATTTGTGAATCATGCTCCCCATCCGCATCATCAACGCCATGCGCGAAATGAATCTCAGAAGAGACATCGATTTAGAAAAGTTGCATACCCATCTTCCCGATTCAGTATATCATCGCGGTCGTCCACAAATGTTGGTCATTCGCATGAGCAACGGTCGAAATCTTCAAATCTTTCGCAGCGACAAAATACAAGTCCTAGGAAACCTTTCTCACTTCGTGATGCAGTCCATGTGTTACGAAGTTGTCAAGAAAATGTGAACACTCATGCCTCATCTACGCCTCAGTCCCCTGACATTGAAGAATATAGTAGTGTCTGTTCAATTGAAGATGTTAGTGAATTCAGCAAACATTAAAACCAGTAATCTTTGTATATTTTATGAAACTGAACTCTTTCCTGCTGCTCTGATTCGGAAGTGGCATCCTGTACATATTCCAGTGTTTCACAATGGACATTGTATCATAACTGGTTTACGTGATATCAGTAAAGTAGCTGACATTGTTAAATCTCTAATGCGTTGTCTGTATAAATCACAGTTAGTAGAATCGTGTTAATCACATGATGCGTTCTGAATGAGTCGTCGCAATGAACTATCGCCCACACACACTTGTCGGTGTAAAGGTTACGCTGTCTTACGTGAGGCGCCGTCGGTTTGTCTGATAAATAACGCCCACACACGTGTCGGTGAATAGGTCACGCTGTCTGACGTGAGGCGCCATCGATGTTAAATGACACGCCCACACACGTGTCGGTGAAAAGGTCATCAACAAGGTTCATCGCTTTATGATGAGTCAGCGCTATTTATAGACATTAAATGATGCCCACACACACTTGCCGGTCAAAAGGTTGAACAAGACTGAATAGATTCTTATCTAACTGACTGGTGCTTTACCACTTCATGAGTTATAGCTATTCATTGACGAATCAGCAAAGTGGTTGATGTTTCCTTAGCCGAAGGAATTGTCATGATGTTACATTCGTTGGTGATGATGATAACTTACAAACTCTAGCATGGTTTTGACTTAATTTTATACTTTACCTATCTTGCAAACAGTGAAATACTTATGACTTCATTTTATACTTCACCTATCTTACAAACTGTACAAACAACAACTTTATTTCAAACTTTACAAACGTCAACTTTATTTCTAACTTTACAAACAGTGAAATACTTACTACTTCATTTTACACTTCACCTATCTTACAAACTTTACAATCATCAACTTTACTTCAAACTTTAAAAACGTCCACTTTATTTCTAACTCTACAAACAGTGAAGTGATTCTGACTTCATTTATATTTCACCTATCGTACAAACAGCGACATGGTTATAACTTTATTTCTAACTTTACAATCATCAACTTTATTTCTAACACTACCCATCTTACATAATGATCAAAACTTTTACTTCAGTCTATTGAGTGAGAATCCCATCTTTATGTCAGAAGAAAAGCGAGACAGTCTGAACATGATATCTTATTGATTGAAAGACATTTCATCACAGTCACATATAGTTAATACTATACACGGAGAAAACAAAGTCACTCATGTGCAGGGAGAAAACAAAGTCACTGATGTGCAGGGAGAAAACAAAGTCATTGATGTGTCGGAAACTGTACAGGGACAAAACAAAGTCAGCAAAAGCACTGGATACCCCATCGATGATATGCTGTGATCAGGAGTTGGACGTATGTTACAAGGCACTCACTCGCAACACCCCATACAAAACGCCATGGAGTGAAAAAACAAAACATCAACCACAACAGAGAGGAAGAATTCATCAACATACATCGCCGGACGGAGGAAGAGAAAGTTTCTGTCTGGAGAACATATCTGGAGATCATCAAAGGATGAACAGCAGCGGGGACATTCCGTGGACCTATGAAATTTGAATTTATCGGCTTCTGTGAAGCACATGGGTTTCCTAGTCAGCTCCGTTTCATACCGTTGATGAAAACGGGCTTTCCTATCTAAAAAGTCGAGGAAGTTTTCGACGCACAGCTCGCCTTGCCACACATGTATTTTATTTTGATTCCTATAATATGGATGACAAACTTCATAACAGACAATGGCTGCTGGCTCATGACTTAAGTCTTCTTGTTCAATGTAACATTCAATGTCCGCATAGATGGTGCATATGGGAAAGAGCTCATTGCCGTTTTTCCTCATACCTATAAAATTTATCTTTGGGCATGACTTCCATTTGAAGTTTACTCCGAGAGCACCACTCGTAATGCTGTTCAAAATATGGTTTAGATGTGAAACGCCGTGTGCAGCGATTGCAGTAATAAAAATTATCCCTATACGTTGCTTGATGATGGTATAACTTTGACATCTTAGGAATGCCACAATAATGCCATTCTGGGTGGTTGTCGCTATAGACTTGTAGTATATAGTGTGACATCCGGCGCGACGCTTCGCTTCGCTTTGCTTCGCTTCGCTTGCGCCGGATGTCACACTTTTGCGGGTTTTTTCAAAATTTTCAAAAAAATCAAAATTTCAAAAATTTAGGTAGACTTCAAATTTCACGTGGCCGAAGGCCGAAGGGCGAAAATTTAAGCGTTTTTAAAAATACCCAATTTTCAAATTTTTCAAAATCTCAAAATTTGAGAATTACAATTTTCACCCTTAAAATCATGACCGTTCCAGGACACCAAAAATCATAAAAGTTGAGAATTTCAAATTAATGAATTTTATGCATCTTTCAGGTTTTTAAAATATAACATGTGACTAATAATATTTCTTTAAAAATGGAAGAAACAAAAGTGGATGAAACCGCGAGAATATATCCTTCGTTATCATATGAACGTAGTTCTACTTTAATGGACATTGAAAAAATGAATAAAGAAAAACACAAAGATAGAGTACGTTATATGAAAGATAAGGAATCTCAATTATTATTAAGATTAGAGCATTATAAAAAGTTAAGAAAGAGATGGTCTAAAGTTAAGAATGTAACACAAGGAATTGGCATATTCTTAACAATAAGTTTAGGTGCTTTAACAATTGTTATATCTTCAGGTGTTTTAGTAATTCCAGTAGTTGCTACAGCTTTAACAGGTACGGGTGTTTTTGCAACTTCACTTATTTCAATGTTAGATAAATCTTTAATAACTAAGAAACGAAAATCATTAAAAACTAAGCATTTACATATTAAAGAAGTTTATGACAAATTACACTACTACTTTCAAAGAGTATGTGATGATAATGTTATTACGTTAGATGAGATTGAAAAATTTGATCAAATAGCTAATGAAGTAAATCAAACCTTTCAAGTACAGTCCGAAAAAGTTGATGATAAGAATAAACAGGATGGCAAAATTTCTAGTGATGGTAAAATTTCTAATGAAGAAAATGACAAATTTTTTTTAGAAGAGCTAAAAACTTTAAGCGAAAATTTAAGCAAAACTTTATTAAACAAAACTTTATTAAACAAAACTTAAAACGAGAAAACTTTAAAACGAAAAGATTTCAGGCAACAAAGCAATAAAAAAATAATTTGTTCAGTAAAATGTTTTTGCTGTATTCCAATGTTACCACAAAATTCAAATATTATATTTTAAAAATGGATAAAATTAGAGCTGATAATTTTAAAAGAATAAAACAATTAGAAAAGTTAATAAAACAAAGAAATATTATGAAAGAAAATCATCTTCAACATAGAATGATAAAAGCTGGTATTCAATCTGATATGTTTGAAAAAATGCAGCAAACCGAACAAGTAAAAACTGATTTTGAAAAAAACTATGAAACCATTTAAAAAATCTCATAAAATATAAAGCTATGTTAGATAGAGTTGGTGCAGTAAAATCTCTTAGACGTTATAAACAATTAGAAAATTTATTATCAACGGGAGTTAAAGTAGGAAAAGGTTTATCTGAAAAACAGAAAACAGAAACAACTGTATTTTTACCAGATGATCCACAAGAATTACTAAATAGATTAAATATTTTAATATCTGCAATAAAAGAAGGACATAATTCTAGTTTCAATGAAATTCATGCTATATTGAAAAGACTGTTAGAAAAGAAGATTCTAAATGAAGAGGATTATAAAAGTGTAGCTGAAATATGTTGTTTCTAATTTTTATCTATGATTTTTATTTATGATTTTTATCTATGATTTTTATCTACGAATTTTATCTATAATATATATTCAAAATTTTAACTAAAGAATGTGTTCAGCAGATTTAGACAAAATTAATAATCATTTAGAAAATTTAACAGAGATTTTGGGTTCATCAAAATTTAGTACGACGTTAAAAATTATAACAACTACTTCATCACACACTTGTAATTTAGAACCCATTCTACATTTGGAACAAAATAAAAATTATCAAATTGCATTGACTAGTTTCTCTACATTTAACACTATTCAAAACGTTATCAAAGATGTGAATGATCAATTTAGATATTCTACTGATAAAGGCAAAACATGGAAAATACAAACTTTTCTTCCTGGTTCTTACGAAGTTGAATCAATATCAAATGAAATTAAGAGAAATTTAGGTATACCATTTAAAGATAAGAAACAATTACATTTTGTAGTTGAACCGGCAGTTAATAAATTTTCTCTTACTTTAGACGAAAATCATCAAGTTGATTTTAATCATGATAGATCATTGTCAAAGCTATTAGGATTTAATAAACAAACCTATAGTCAAGGTTATCATTTAGCTGAGAAGATTCCAAAAATAACTGAAATAAATTCAATTGTTGTACATTGTGACATTATTGAAGGAGGATATATAAATGGTAAATTATCAAATTTAATATTCAATTTTCCAGCTTTTACTGTACCCATTGGTTATAGATTAAATGTAATTCCACAAACATTAATATATTTCCCTATTACAAGAAAAACTATTAACAACATTAACATTAGAATCACTGATGAAAAAGGACAAGAAATAAATTTTGGAGGTGAAGCGATTATGATAGATCTTTTGGTTCGAGAGGTATAAACTCCCGTTCGAGAGGTATAAACTCCCGTTCGGGAGGTATAAACTCCCACGCGAAGCTAGAGAAGTTTAATTTTCTTCTTCTTCTTTAAAAATAAAAATAAAATAAAAATAAAATTTTTTTATTAAAAAATGAGTGAAGTACTACCATTAAATAAAAAAAACCTTAAATTTAATCATCATCCAAATTTATCTAATAAAGTTTTGTCAGTTATTTGTGGAAGATCAGGATGTGGAAAAAGGTATCTATTATTTAAAATTTTAACGACTCCAAATTTTTTGGATTATAACAATCTTATAATTTATACAACAACGGCAGAACAACCCGTCTATCAATTTTTAAAATATGGATTTGAAAATAATCTTAAAAAAACAGCAATTGCTTTATTATTCAAAGAATATGAAAAATCTGAAGATGAAGAAGAAATAAGTTCGTGGTGTGAGGAAGCAGCAAAAAATAATCAGTTAGTAGAATCTAATAAAAATAAGCATATAAAAATACAATTAATAGATGATAGTGGTAATATGCAAGATCCTAGTAAACTAGATAAAACAATGAAACATTGTGTAATTTTTGATGATTGTGTTAATGATAGAAATCAGTCAGTTCAGAGAAATTATTTCACAAGAGGTAGACACAATAACTGTAGTGTTTTTTATTTAACACAAAGTATGTATTCATTAGACGGAAGTGTTATTAGAAAGAATGCAAATATATTTATACTATTTGAAATAAATGCAAGAAACTTAAGTGATTTGTTAAGAGATTTATGTGTAAGAAATAAAGATGAATTTAAACAATCGTGTAACAATGCTTGGTCAAAAGATTATGGATTTATCACAATTAATATTGATAAAAAAATTCATGATAGAGTTATAGAAAATATTTTCGCGGAGTGATCGAATAATTTTTTCTTATAAATTTTTTGTTAATAAAAATAAAAAAAAATATGTTGAATGCTTACAAGATAGAGCATGTACCAGTTTTAAAAGATTATCGTCATCCTACAAATCCTGTAAATTCAAAGAAAGAAGTTAGATTTTATTATCATCATAAATACGTAGCGCTCGTTACAGATTATAAAACAAAACATGGTATTAAACCGTGTGTTAAAACAAAAGACTTTCCACTTTGTTTAAGAAATTTCCGAGTATTTTTGGCGTATAATAATTTATGGTGGTTGGTTAAGAAAGAACATTTAACAACACATGAATTAGAAACATTACATCAACTACATATTCCTGTGTATATGTAAAAACGGAACCGAGGTACTATGTAAAAATTCATTTTTTCTTTTAAAAAATATGAATCGTGAAATGTCTCTCGGACAAACGTCTAGGATTGATAAATTAATCAAGAAACAAACTGCTGAGTTTGATGCGCAAATTAAACATAGTAAACGTAGTAAACGTATTAAAAAACAGAAACGTACTAGGCGTAGTATTAGACGTAATACTAAAAAACAGAAACGTGGAACAAAAGAAATATTAGAAACTCCTATTAGTGATATCTTTTTTGATGATAGAATTAAGGATAAACTTGGTGATGATTTATGTAATTTATTTAATCCAAATGAAATTAAATATGAAAATGTATCTTTTATTAATGTAGTAAATGATATGCGGAAACTTTTAGCAAATGGTAAAATTATTAATTTACTTGGAAAAGTTGTTAAAGATCAGGAAAATATAATTCAAAATTTTTACGTAACCTTCTATAATAAAAAATCATTTGAAACATGGTTTTCGAATCTGGATGAGAAATCCGATGCTAAAGAATGGATTTTTACAGGTAATATTAAATATTAAGATTTTGAAATGAAGTTAGTACAAAGATCGCATAGAGGGGCAGGGATTAATATGAAATATAGAATCAAAGAATATTTCGGTGAATATTGTTATATTCCTTCTGAAGATTTTTGTTTTATTAAATGTTATAATGTTTTACGAGGTTTTAATGAAGAACAAGGAGAAATGATGAAAGAAATGTTTAGTAATTTTTTATATAAAGAGAAAGCCACATCTAGAACAGGAGTAATGTCAAACTGCAAATTTTCTCAATTCAATAAATATTTTGGAGAATTTGTTCAATATTATTGTCCTGCCAATCGTCATTTAAATCCTAAAGGAATTGAAACGTTTCATAATTATGTTTATTACAATTATTTTCACGCAGGTTCAACAATTGGTCACTATTGTTTAATTAATAAATCTCATAAATTAAAAGCTATTAGAGAAATTGAAAATAATTTCAAACCCATATATAAAACAGTTACTGATGAAAATCTAACAACGCGTCCATATAAAATCATAACAAAGAAAAAAATTGACTATGGTTCAACATATATTTGGGATCTCGAAACTTTTCCCGATCCTAACTGTTCAACAGCTCATCCTATTCCTTAAGCTGTAGGAGCTATTAATTTTAATAAATTTATATGTTGCTTACCGAAACAAATATTGAAAGAATTAGAAACACGTTTGTTAAGTGATATGATTAAAATTAAACGATCAAAAGATGAAGATGAAATTAAAAAACTTAAAAAACAGATTAATGAGTATAATAATTTAACTGAATTAGAATTTAATAAACTTCAAAATTGTGTGAAAATATTTACGAGAACTGAGGATGATGAATGTCCGATCGGGGGAAACCCAGAGGACGTATGTCCGATCCATCAATTTTTTAAAACTCTTGGAAAATTTAATTATTCTAGAGTAACTTTAATAGCTCACAATTCATCAGGTTTTGATTCCTATTTTCCGATAAAAGCTAATTTTAAATTATCTAAACCGCCTCTTAAAACTTCAAGAGGAATATTGACTGCTTCATTACAAAATCCTTATACAACTGAATGTGTTAGTAGATACATTCAAAAATCTTTTAGATTTAAAAAAATATGAAAATAGATTCACCGTCAGGTAAATTAGCACTTCAAACTATTATAATGAAATGTAGTTATCAACATGTAAAAACAAGTCTTTCTAAATGGTGTGAGAATTTTAAAATGCCAACGAATGTGTGTAAATTAAATTATGAAATTGGAGACATAACACATGAAAATTATAAAGAAAAAGAAAATGAATGGAGACCATATTTAGTTAACGATATTCTTTCTTTAGCTTTTTGTATCTACAAATATAATAATGTTATGCGAGATTTAGTTGGTGAAGATATAACTACTAATTTAACATCCTCTGCTTTAACATTTAACGGTTGGTTGAAAAGCGTACAAAATGACAATATAAATATTCATTCTCGTATAGATTTATGGGCTAGAAATTATATTAGAAAATCTGTTAAAGGTGGAAGAGTTTCAGCAAATATAAGAAAATACATATCGCCATTTTGTAACATCTTGTTACCAATATTAAAACAGTATTTACCTGGTCGCTGCGCTGGGGGGACTTTGTCCCTTGGTCGCTACGCTGGTGGGGCTTTGTCCCCTGGAAGTAATTTAATAGATTTAATGAAACAGTATCGAGATTTAGGAGATAAAACTGAAATTTGTAAGAAAATTTCAAATCAACTACTTGAACAAAAAACTGAATTTCTAATGGCTTTTGATGCAACATGTTTATATCCATCAGCTATGTATGATGAAAATTCAGAATACCCTAAAGCTGAATCAGCTAGAAAATTTCGTTAAGAAGAAGAGCGGGAAATAGTATATAAATTTAATACACAAACATTTAGACCTAAAACTGGAATATTCTCTGTTGTGTTTCAATATCCGAATGATATGTTTTTCCAACCAGTTCCTATAAAAGATAAAGTTAAAAATCAAAATAATAATTCTCATGTAAAAGTAATCAGGTTTAGAAATGGTATATGTTATGATGTATTAACTTCTATAGACATACAAGAAATTGTTAGATGTGGGGGAAAAATCTTACATATTACTGATGGTATAATTTATGAAAAAATTAACAAGTTTCACCATTTCGAAATTATATTGAAAAACTTTTTAATTTGAGAAAAAGATATAAAACAGAAGGAAATACTGTAGGTGATGAGTTAATTAAATTATTGATGAATTCGCTATATGGCAAAACTGTGCAAAAAGATATAACCACTAAATATCATTTATGGAATGAGAATACATTGAGAAAAAATTTCACTCAAGAAGTAAAAGATTATGAAAAATTAAATGATGAACAATATTTAGCGAAAGTAGAAATGGAAAATGATGAATTTCTCAAAACTAATATTGTAAAAGATGGGAAGACGTCATTCATGCCATCACACTTAGGTTCTTTCATTCTTTCTCACTCTAGAAGAATCATGAATAACTTTATTTTAGAAATTAATGGTTTCAAAGAAAAATACATTCATTATACAGATACTGATTCAATATATATTTCCAATGAGCTCTTTAATAAATTAGACGCTGCTGGATATGTTGGAGGAGAATTGTGTCAAGGGAAAAATGATTATGGAAATGGTGGAATTATTTTTGCAATGTTTATTGCACCTAAAGTAAAATACTGTATTACTGTAGATGAGCAAGGGAGACTTAGTGAAAAGAAAACATTGAAAGGATATTCACAAGATAAAGTAAAAGTAGAAGATTTTCTAAGATTATATTCGGGGAAAACATTATCGACTGCAGTTAATAAACCATGGAAAAGTTCTTTAGAAACTGGAATTAGTATTCCTGATAAAAATAATAATACTGAAGAAAAAAAATTTTCTGGTCAAATAAATATTCTTAAACGTCAAGCACCTGATGAAAATGAAATTATGTTACCTTATAACGGAGAAGATATTCAAGCTGAAATATTTCAAACAATCATCTGTGAGAGTAATTTAAGTGATGATGATGACACGTGGGAATAATAATTTTTTTATTACATCTAAAAATTTTATAACATCTTAAAAAATTTATAACATCTAAAAAATTTATTACATCTAAAAAATTTATTACATCTAAAAACTTATTACATCTAAAAACTTAATAAAATGAAAATATATTTATCGAATATTTTGGTATTTTCTATTAAGTTTTATCATATTAAGTTTCATCATATAATGTTTTATCAAAAGACAATTTAAATTTATTTTCACTAACTATTGATTCTTCATCATCATCATCAATTGATTCTTCATCATCATCATAAATTGATTCTTCAACATCATAAATTACACTTTTTGGTATAGGATGCCATTCCCTGATAGGATACCATTCTCTTATTGGAATATCTAACTCTAAATTACATCTTTTATCTGATAATAATATAATAGAGAAAAATATTGGTCTTTGATCTCTTTTGGAAAATTTAATAACACCACCATAATCTGAATCACTTTTAGTTTTTATTAAAGATGATAAATTTTTAATTGATTAGATGTAAATCCTAATTTAAATTTTGTAGACCCGACACATAGTTGTCTAACAGTATCTTCAACTATACCATCATTATTATTTTTAATTGTAAGAAAATGAAATTTAGATAAATTTTGATTATATGTAGTATTAATATCATGTACATCAGTATGAGATATAAATTTTTCTTCACTTAAATTATTATAATTACTAATATTATTATAATCTTTTTTACCATTTACACCTTTTTCAGATGTTACAGAATCATCATTATTATCATAAGATTCTTTAAGATCGGGCAAAGCCCTAGAACCTTCGGTTCGTTTATTATGATTATGATTATGGTCATTGTTAATAGTATAAGGTGTAGTCCACATATAAATTTTCTCTTGTTGAGCTAAACCATTTATATAAGATTTTAACAAATTAATATTTAAATTTAAATATAATCCTATATATTTATCATCATCATATCTTTGCGGCATTTCTAATGTTTCTTGTTTATAAATTGTGTCACTATAATAAACTTGACATAATAATTCTTCATTATGTTTTTTACTCTCTATGTGAATGTTGTATTGGTTTTGTTCATCAACAAATAATCTAATTTTTTCCTTTGTGAAAGATTTTAATTTTTTAACTAATTCTTTAATATTGATATAATTAATAATTTTAGTTTCTATCCAATCAGTATTACTAATTGGTAATACTGCTCTAATAAAACCATAAACATTGTTATGACCAATAATAACCATATTTTCTTTGTTCAGTTCAACATAAGCTACGTCATTGTATTTGCTTACAATCTCCATAAATTTAATAAATGGATCACCTGGAAATAAACAATAATTAGTTTCTATAGAAGGTAAACCTTTTGTTTGTTCTCTAAATATTTCGGCTTGTACTTCAAATAAAATATTTACATCTATACATGGATTATTATTATTATTATCAAAACATTTATTTTCAAATCCCGTTGATCACGTCGAATAAGAAGAACAGGATGATGCGGACGAATATAATTTTTTAAAATTTGCTTTATACATTTTATTATTTTTATTAGAAAAAAAATTATTTTTTTATTTTTATTAGAAAAAAATTATTTTTTTATTTTTTCTAGAAAAAAATTTATTTTTTTATTGTTAAAAAATGATGTTACCAAATGTTGGTGGAGCCCGAATAATCGTGAATTAGAAAAAGGGATAGAAAATTATATTATGAAAACTGGAGACGTTTTATCTGGTCCATTGCATCTTTCTATTCTTCCGCAACAAAATACAGAGTTAACAAATAAACAATATGTTGATACACAAATCAATGACTTAAAAGAAAAATATATAAACGATGTTTTGGTTCCACTGATGAATGATATAAAGTTTCTTAAACTTAATGACAAATCATTAAACGAAAAATTATTAAAACTTGATAAAAAGGATAGAGAGCTAGAAGCAGATATAGCAAAACTTTTTAAAAAGATTTCTGAACAATCAAAAATTTTAATATTACTTTCTATAAAGTTAAAATCTGCAGTCATTAAGAATAAACATCAGATACAACTATTGAAAGAACAATTAGAAGATGAAATAGAAAAACTACCTGAAAGAATTTTAAAAAAATTTAAAGCAGTTACAAACTACATTCCAAAAAAGTGTTGATGAATTGAGTTCTAAAATTACTCAACAAATGAAAAAGATAAATAGAATAATAAAAGAAGTAAACTCGCTTAATCAAAGAGTTGATAAAATGAAAACTCTTAAAATCAATTTAGAAAATGAATTAAAGAAAAATTTACAAGAAAACTCTAAAGAAAATAAAGAACAGTTAGATGCTGTTAAAAGACAATTAGATGTTCTTAAAATTAAGTTAAATGCACTTAAAACGGCATTGAAGATTAATCAGCAGAAAATGCAAGTTAATAGAAAATAAATCAAAGTACATCACACGCTGCTTGACGCAATAGATAAAGTGCAACAGTCAATTAATAAAGTTATCTCGAAGTTGTTGTCCATTCACAAACGTAAATCTTAATAGAATTTAGCCGTCCACAAACGTAAATATTTTTTCCCAAAAGACAAGTTTAATCCTAAAAAATGCCTATAATTTATAAACACAATCTTAAACATTTTGCTTCAAATCAAAAAATTGCTCATGAACCATCTATGAAATCTGTTTACCATTATGACAGTGTAGAAACAATCGGAACAGAAAAGTTCAAAAAGAAGGGGCTGGCATCTTTTCTGGTATTGGAAGTATCGTTAACTTAATTAAAAATAATAAAGATTTGATTACATCTGCTGCAAAAGGTGCAGCTGCTATAGGTAGTACAGCTAGTGCAATATCAAATGCTGTTAAGTCTCAAAACGAATTAAAACAACTAGAAGCTATTCGTAAACTTAGGAATGATTCTGAAGAACTAAAAAATTTAAAAAACTTTCAGAGGAAACAAAAAATAAAATTGCTAGCATACCTGTAGGGGGTGAAACCTTGAGGAGCGGAGCTCCGTCTGATAGTAAACATAAGAAGAAATCAGGCGTAGCCATAAAACGTTCAATTGAAGAAATAAGAGGTAATGGTATTAATAGCAACCTTCGGTCTAACCAGCAAAGCTGTAGCAGAGCTGGTCTAGCAAAATTCTAAAATTATATTTTAATAAATGTTTTTAGTAAAATTTTTTTAGTGAAAGTTTTTTTAGTAAAATTGTTTTAGCAAAATTGTTTTAGCAAAATTTTTTTAGTAAAATTATTTTAGTAAAAATTTTTTCTGTCTGAGAAAAAACAAAAAGTCAAATTATTTTTTATAAAAATGTCTTCGCTTATCGAAAATAAATTTAGATTAGACGATCCTCCGTTCGTCAGTTATAATCAAAAAAAGAATGACTATATAAGAATTGCTATGAATCCCGGATCTTCCAGTAGAGTAAATACTGGAGGTGATTTAATTTTTGAAGTTGATAATCAGCAGAGTTATTTATATTTACCTGGTTCCTTTTTACACTGTGAATATTCTTTAGTGATGCCAATTTTACAACACCATTACTAGATAGCGATAATATTGCATTAGAGAATAATTTTTTTCCAAGATTATTTACACAAATGCGTTTAGATGTTGCAACTCAAAATATAGAAACAATAAGTGATTCTCCAGGTGTAATTGATACAATGCTTAGATTTGTAACAATTGGTGAAAATAATAAAAAGTATGAAATCGAAGGTTGGTTTCCTGATACAAATGATGGTATAATTGTTGATGATTTAACTCACGCTGGAACAGATTCAGCAGGAATTGCGAAAGATGTAGAAAATATTGCAAAACATTTAAATAAAACAAATAATGATGCATATAAAGAAAGACGTGTGTTTAACAAGAAAAGTAAGCAAACAGTAAATTGGTCATTGTCTCCATTATTCGGATATTTAGATTATGATAAAATATCATATCAATTAAAATTTAAATTAATAATTCATCGCACAGCAAATAATGAATTAATCTTTTTTGGTAAGACTGGAAAAAAGCATATTTAAAAAATTGATAGACTTGAATTGTGGATTAAGCATATTACTCCTAGTTTAGAGGTTGAAACATCTATTGCAAAAAGATTAAATGCTAACAAACCAATTCCAGTAAATTTTCTAAATCGTACTGCTAGTTCAGTAACTTTTTCCGAACAAAGATTTAATTGGCATTTTACTAGAACTGCGAATACTCCAAAATATTTATTACTAACATTTCAAAGAAATAATTCTCCAAGTTTTGATAAGAACAATAATCTTTTTCATATTAATACAATTCGAAGTTTACAAGTTGCTTTAAATCAAACCCGATATCCAATTGATCCATTAAGATTCGATGATACCAATAATCAATTTATGGAAGGATATGATGCTTATAGAAATCTTTGTATAGAATTTGGAGTTGAACCACAATTAAGTCCTGGAGATTGGAGACATTTATATCCTGTTTTTTGTTTCGATTTAAGTGCACAATCTGAAGATATTATCAAGACTGGTTGTGATGTAACAATTAATATTGAAAAGAAAGATTCCACAACTTCATTGATGGCTTATGGTTTATTGCTAGAAGATGTAAAATATTCAATTGAAATTCTTAATGGAAAGATGGCTAGGATAAGTTAATTAAATTCTTAGATTAAATTTTTTTTAGTAATTAGTAATAAAATTTTTTTGTAACTAGAATAGATTAAAAATTTTTGATAACTTAAAATTTTTCATAACTAGAATAGATTAAAATTTTTGATAACTTAAAATTTTTCTGTTAAAAATGTCGCAAGCGAAAAGTAATAATAATAAAACTGTTGAATAAAAAGTACGTAATATTGTTGACAAAAATACCCCTAAAACTATTACGATTAACAAAAAAAGTATTACATAAGTAAACCAATGATAGAGAATATTCAATTACAAGAAGAAAATAATGGTGGAATTCTCCCATTAATTCCACTAATAATAGGTGGCATAGCAGCAGCAGGAAGTGTTGCAGGTGGGACAGCTGGTATTGTCCAAGCAGTAAATAAAAATAAATCAGAGAAGGCAGCATTAGAAGAACAAAAACGTCATAATAGAGAGATTGAGAAAGTTGCTAGGTGTGACGGAATAGTAGATAATTTTATTAGTAAATTAAAATTAGTTGATGAAGGAAAACGAGTTCTCAAAAATATTCTCCACAATGTTGATGATTTAATTGAAATTAAAGAAACTAAAGATGGTTCTGGAATATATCTAAGTCCTAGTATGATTCGGTAATAAGCTCAGGACCTTTGGTCCGATCGGCTAAAGCCTCTGAACAAAGTTCTATCCGGTAAAACTTTTATTTTATCTTTTAAAATGAATTCTACAAATTCCGAAAATTTAATTAGATTAAAAATTTCTAATTTAGATTTATTAAATTATCTATTAAACAAAAATAAAAACTCAAATTGTCAGCATATTGATGGTGACATACAAAAAGCATTAGAAAACTTTCCTGGATTTATTTGGAGTAAATATTCGAAGGAAAAACATTTTCCTGGTCATTCATATACCGGTCCAGGAACTCGATTAGATATAAGACTAGATGAGAATAATAATCCGAAACCAGGTGAAGAACCAATAAATAGAGTAGATGCCGCAGCTTACAGGCATGATTTAGCTGATCGAAATCATGATCTAAGTTCTCGACATGCAGCTGATAAGAAGATGATTCAAGAATTAGATAGTATTCAAAATCCTACATTTAGAGAAAAAATTGAAAGAATGTTTGTTAAGAAAGCTTTACAAGCTAAAATATTATTCGGTCAGGGTTTAAATGAAACGACAGCAAAGCTGTCTGAGAACAACGCTCGAATCTACGCGTCCGAAATTCATAGGGAATACAGAAAGCCTAAATATTTATTGAAAGTATAAGTATTTAATAAAGATGATATTTGGAGTGCTGATCTTATTCATATGCCGAATGAAAGGGACTACAAATACGCATTGACCGTTATAGATTTATATACACGATACGCTTGGGTAAAGCCTTTAAAAAATAAAAGTGGTCTTTCAGTTAAATATGCGTTTGAAGAAATCTTTAAAGAAAGTAAGAGAAAGCCAAAAAAATTGTTTGTTGATAAAGGGTCGGAATTTTATAACCGAAACGTTCACCCACTATTTGAAACTGTTTATTCAACTGAAAATGCAGGGAAGGCCGTAGTGATAGAAAGATTCAATCGGAGGTTAAAAAATAAATTATTCAAGAAATTTACTGAGCAAAGAAATCAGAAATGGTTGAAGATATTACCAGGAATTGTAGAAGAGTACAATAATAAAGTTCATTCTGGTATTGAAGAAACTCCAAAGAATGCTTCTGACGACCCTGATTTGATAAGAAAAAAAATATTCGAGAATAATTATTCGAATGAGAGTAATCCGAATTTGCAGAAATTTAAGCCGAAATTTAAAATTGGAGATAGAGTTAGAATATTTAAATATAAGAATAAATTTGAAAAAAGCTTTGTTGGCTATTGGACTAAAGAAATATTTGAAGTTTGCAAAATAAATCAAACTTATCCGATTACTTACGAAATCAAAGATTTAGATGATGAAAATATCAGAGGCCGATTTTATCAAAATGAATTACAACGAACTGATTTTTAATTATCATTATTTTCATTAGGCGTAGCCATAGAACCTACGGTTCGTTCAATTCTAACATAATATCTAGAAATGGTACTCCTTCCTGTAATTTAAATAAAACATAAAGACATAATTGACCGAAATATGTTGTTCCTGGTTTTTGAATTTGAAATGTATTATAAATTCCATTGCCAAGTAATTTTTTGACTTCGTTTGTAGGTGGAAGTCCGTATGAGTCAAAATAATAATTAGAACAGTTTATATATCTTTGTCCTGCTGACCAATGTACACCTTTTTCATCTGACGTATGAAGATTTGTTATGAAATTTACAGTTGGCCTATTTTTTAGGAATTGTAATTCGACTCTCATTAGAACATGAAAATTCTTTATTCCCAGTTCATTTGCGATTTTCTTTAGGTGGAAATTTGTCGTGGTTTGCGTTCCATATAATTTAAAAAACTCCTTTATGTTGCTCATTTCATAATAAAAAAATTCCTTAAGGGACCCCTAGAAGACAGAAGGGAGGGGGTATTGATTTAAAACTGTTCTCTAATGATGACTTTCCTTACTACTTGGGGGTATTGATTTAAAACTGTTTCATAATGATGACTTTCCTTACTACTTGGGGGGGTATTGATTTAAAAATGTTCTCTAATGATGTCTTTCCTTACTACTTATTCGATTTTGAAATGATTATATTATAATTATTCTAATCTATATTGTATTATCTATTTCCATTTTCTTCATGAACTTCATTTGTAAAATATGTTTCATCGTTAAAATGAATGTTTAAAATTGCCATAACAACTAACCCGCATATCGGCGTTTATGCGTTCTGAGTTCACAAGAAGAATTTTATTGTCATTTGCTTTTATTGTCAATGCACTCTTATGTGCTTAATCTATTCATGTCTTCACAATGGGAAGTACTTTACTACCCGTATGTGTTTGGCAAACGCTAAATGAATTTTGCAAATCGATTTCTAAAACTGAATTTGAAAACAGACTTTGAAAATAGATTTTGAAAACAGATTCTGAAAACAGATTCTGAAAATAATTTACGTAGGGGTAAATTGAAATGTCAAAACTTTACGCACGCGTAAGTTGAAATGCCAAAAGTTTACCGATGAGTAAATTGAAATGTCAAGAGATAGCACGATAATTTTAGGGGAAAGCTGCTAGATGTTTCCTTCTCTTCAATTATCAGCCAGTGTACGGGTTCATTGAATAATTTTGAGTTTATGAGTTACAATGATCTTCTAGTTCACAGAATTAGTACTTTAAATAATGTTGAGCATACAATAACGAAGAATGTCTAAGTAATAATTGCGTCTTCTTAATTTATCATAATGCTCTAATCTTAATGATAATTGAGAACCATTTCACCTGTTTTTAATTGAGATAACGAAGGATATATTCTTGCGGTTTCATCCACTTTTGTTTCTTTCATTTTTAAAGAAATATTATTAATCACATGATATATTTTAAAAACCTGAAAGATGGATAAAATTCATGAATTTAAAATTCTTAACTTTTATGATTTTCGGTGTCCTGGAACGATCATGATTTAAGCGAGAAAATTGTTATTCTCAAATTTTGAGATTCTTAACTTTTATGATTTTTCGGTGTCCTGGAACGGTCATGATTTTAAGGGTGAAAATTGTAATTCTCAAATTTGAGATTACGTGATATTTTGAGACTGGCTAAATTTTTGAAATTTTGATTTTTTTGAAAATTTGTCACTACCTAAATTTTCGTCCCTTCGGCCTTCGGCCACGTGAAATTTGAAGTCTACCTAAATTTTTGAAATTTTTGAAATTTTGATTTTTTGAAAAAACCCGCAAAAGTGTGACATCCGGCGCAAGCGAAGCGAAGCAAAGCGAAGCGAAGCGTCGCGCCGGATGTCACACTATATACTACTTAGACTAGGAGAAGACTGACAACCCGGTCGAAGTTACTTTGGCGGTTGTTATACCTAACGCCCTTCAGACCTTTTTCCCAGAGATGGACGACGATCATAATGTTATTGAGTTTTTCAAATTGGGTGATGTCTTTAAAATCTAATGTGTTGACATCTAACCGGTCAAACTTAAGCTCATCCTCCCATTCACGATATTTAGTGATTCGTTCACGATTTATACCTATATCATTATAGTGAAGAATGGAGAGGACGGCATACTTGAAACACTGGGACTGACACTCTACAATGATGACAGCCTTTTTGTCAGCAATTGCTTTGGAGAGGGTGAAACAACCGCTCCCTTGCAAATTTTCTAAAAGATTGATTTTAATGTCTACTTTCTCTATCCCATCAAAGACAAGACCGCTGTCTCTTTCATTAAATTTATTTAAGTTGCTGACGAGATAGGTCGCATGTCTCTCTATCCACTCGTTTACATCACCTATCAGATCAGCAGCACAGGAGGCTATCTTAATGGTCACACTGGACTCTACTTCTCCCGTGCTACTGTCGCCCTTATTGAAACGTGCAGTGAGATAGAACATGCCTTTGAGTAAAAATCTATCTAAACTCGCCAACATTTGATGAATTAAACCTATATTATTCATCAAGAAAGGATGAATATCTTGTACAAGTTCAGAGCTTTCTAACTCATAGTCGCGAACGAGCCTTTCAAGGGAAAACTTGCTCAGCCTCAGAGTGACAATGTTGTCAGTGTAAATCTCTGTGGGATGAGTGTGACAGAGTGTGTGCGAAGAAAGAACAAACTCTGTAGGGAAGGTCTTCTGACATGAAGAACAGGAAAAGCCAACGTGCGATGATGGATGCATCCTACCTGATGACGTTGGTGGTTGCCTTACACTCCCACAGGAACCGCCTTCAATGTGGACTCGCAAGATGGTGTTGTTGTAGAACGTGGGTCCACAACCTTCACACTTGGGTCGTTGAGGGATCGGTCGGCGCTTTCCTCCTCAGCAGGCTTTGTCAGCGGCGTGACGTCTCAAATTGTAGGCTGAAGCGAAGACCCTGTCACACCGCTGCCATCGAAAGTCCTTCTCTTCTTCGACTACAAACTCCATCTCCTCTCCGACTATCTCCAACTCCTCCTGCTCCAACAGTCTCTCCACCGACTTGACGGAGAGGAGAGGGAGGTGGTTTGCTGCAGGTGGTGGTGGCGATGCTTGGATGACAATGGGAAGGCATGGAACGTCGCCGTCCAGGAGATAGACCACCAGATGTGTTCAAAAAAAAGAGAAAAGATATTAGTAACATGATCATAATTTCAAGTTTGAAGTCTTATCCCCTTTTTCTAATCACGGTTACTTACCATCTAATGAATTGATTTCCGGCAACACCGATGGACGCGGAGGAGGCAGGAGAGGGACGCGAGCCGAGGGTGGAAGGGTCCTGGGCGTCGGTGTCGGAGGAACGTGGTGACGATGAGCAGGGACTGGTGCAGGGACTAGTACAGGGAGCGGAGCAGGCGGTGGAGGTGGGGCGATGACAATGCCCAAGAGAGGAGTCGCACCTTGAGCGGAGGTAGACGGAAGGGAAAGTAGGGCCGGAAATACAGCATTGAATCTCCGCCTCGCGGCTTCTTCCCACTTCTTCATCTTGGCCACATCTGTAGAGATGAAAGAGAGATTAGATAATGAGACAAGGATAATGCAGAGGATCTGAAACAGTCTAAACATAAAATGTTAAAGATACTTACACTTGCCAAGCCGCTCATAGGCCTCCCCGATTGCTCACTGGGGGACGGGTTCCCATTACGAATACATTCATGCACTGAAAAAGAATGACAGAAAAGATAAGCAGAGGTAAAATTTGGATTCGGTTGAAACATGAACAAAATAAGGGAGGGGCTCTTGATTTTAATGAGGATGCCTACCCCAATGATGTTAGTCAACCTTGATACAAATACTTACATTGCTCGATGGTGGCTTTCTGCATCTCGACAGCAATGCGGTAATTCTCTTTTTTGGTGAATTCTATGACGGATAGTCGATTGCAGATGATCAATAAGTAAGACTTCAATCACTGAAAAGGAAAGATGAAAATCGTTTTATTTGCCTAGTCAACGTTTATCATGGGAATAATCATTGAAGTGATATCAAATGAATTACATTTCACTCTACTCCATATCATAAAGACTAACCTTTGTCGAATGGCTGAAGTACTCTGACCTGGCGAGAGAAAGAATCACGTTGAGTATGAAGTCGAACGCCCAACATGAGCAACGGCTCAGAGGTTTCGGTCTAACAAACGACAAACAGCCCATGCAACGCTATCTCTCTACGGCAGTACCCGCCGTCCCGAAGGAACGCTCGAGTAAAGGAGGTATTACAGCGATGATATGTTTTATGAGCAGAAGTGAATCTCTTGATAGCAAGAGACTATTCAACTTCATAGCAAGTCAAAACGACCTGATAGCAGGAGCTCACCGACACTCACCTTGTGAAAGATAAATGTGAAGAGCAGAGCTGGTGCACTGCCCTTTATAAGATTTACCTAAGCGGTGAATGGATAAGACATCTCGTCCAATCACAGACGAGCTAGAGTTCCCGATGTGCGCACACACATATTTGTAACGCGTTATTGAAATCGTCTTGGGCAAAAATGATGTTTAGCAATAGACTCAAACATGGCACCTGAAATCAATACATTGCAACATGATGATTGCACGATTCGTTTTCATCAAGAGTGCTTCGGAGGCTTAATACAAGATTACATCCTTGAGTTTCAATGGGAGGAGACAGGATTGGAAGCATGCTTAGACTACACACGAGAGATATTTACGAAGTTGATATCTTATTTCAAAGACACTCTCATCAAGGCTCACTTAATTGCACATCTCAATTACATTCATTTTCCACAAGGTGAAGCAGCGGAAAGTGTTGACTTTCAATTTCGTTCCTACGGACAAGAATATGTTACTGATGCTTCTGAGTTTTATGCACCACATCTGCAGACGATTATTTCTCGGATGGACAACTTTCATGGTTACGGCGATCATTTGCTTCTGAATAAAATAAACCATATTGTCATTGCTATTAGTAAAGTGGGTTTCAATGATGTTAAATCAAAGAACAAATAAAGTATTTTTCGTGACACTTGTGTTGTGCTAAACTTTCTAATGTTGTTGTGAGTTCAGTCAGTCATAAAATTTCAATGATCAAACTTTACTTTCACAAACGTGTGTCACGGTAAAACTATTTGATTGCACTAAACGTTGCTTTTGCAATCCGTGATGCACTTTCTGACGACACTCACGAATAAAACTTCGATGATCAAACTTCACTTTCTCAAACGTGCGTCGCGGTAAAACTATTTGACTACACTAACGCTTGCATTTTATGACATTTGTGTTTCATGAAACGTCATGATCAAACTTTCTAACTATACATCAACCTGTGTTGCAGTAAAACTTTTGCATAACATGATACACTTTCTGACTACACTCACAAGAGCTTGTTCACTAGCGAAGAGAGAAATGAGCGTGTGGTTGCGTTCACCGCTGTCTCGAAAGAACGCCAACCAACAGGAAGTATGACACCGAAAATCTCCGTGACGCGCGCCGTCAATGACTTGATAGCCAGACATGAAAACCGGTGGACTTATTTACAAGAGGTTGGGAGACTTTGATCAGCTTGATAGCAAGCCATGATTTACAAGCGTTCCGCAATGGAGATGTTTGGATGCTACCCATGACATGATAGCTAAGACTCAACCGATTGGCGTTCAAAGTGCTACGTTGAGAACTGTGTCAAATGCCCAACATGAGATGTCCCAGCGGTTTCGGTCTAAAATATGACACACTCCCTTGCCACACTTATCACTACGGCATCATCCGCCGTCCCGGGGGAACACCCTGTCAGTTGAATATTACAGAAAAACTGTCCGTGACTTGCTCGCTTGTATCATGTAAAGACATGAGAAGACTGGTTCGTACACACTTAACCATGCCTTCATTGACTTTAGCAGGGTCGAAAACCCCAGAAAACCTCCAAAAATAATGAATTTAATTTTTTAGCATTTAGCACTACTTATGAAATTTTATAAGTAGTCTGTCACTATAGGTCTGATCAATAGCGATCGAACTTTTTTTGAATCAAGTCAAACGGACTTGTAGAAGCAAAGTTACAAGCCTTTAAAGTTTTGGAGTCTTTTATGGCCTAGAGACGAAGGCCATCTTCTGGCGAACCTATAAGTCTGACGCCTTAGCTGATATCAGCAATGAAATTTTCTAAGTCGGTTTCACCCGAAATTTGGAATGTCCGATGTAATCATGAGAGCTCCGGAGTTCACCTACCCAAACCCAGTCGGGAGGAGAACTGATTTCCACAAGTAGAATTTCCACTTATATAGTTTGTGGCGATCAGCTGATGACGTGATATCCATCATGCAAATCTTTAAACACGTCTATCTCCGGTTCTAGTGCTCCGATTGACTTCAAATTTTGACAGTGATGTTTTCCCGCTCTCACCTTTCATTTCAAGGACAAGGATTGAGTCATTCAAGGACAAGAAAATAATGCGTGTGTTCAAGCAACCGAAATCTCTTCTTAGATCTCTTTGTCAGAACAATAGGAAAACTATAAATGGTGTCAGTAGGTGTGGTGAACCCAGATGTGCATGTTGTGAAACGATGATAGTAGGCAAAACAATAGTATTTGATGTCAATGGTGTAAGTAAATGTTTTACTATTAATTCCAATCTGAACTGCTGCTCCAGTAATGTGATGTATGGCATTCGATGTAAGAATTGTCAAGATTATTACATAGGGCATACTGGAGGTAGTTTTAGGAAAAGACTTACGTTACATAGACAACAGATGTTTAGACCTCAATATACAATTTTGGACGTTAGTCGTCATATATCTATGTGCGCAGCTACTACATCTTTATATAATAAATTCGAAGCTGCACCAATTTATAAGATGTCACCATCATCCACAAGGATTGATCGGGAGAACAAAGAGAAGATGCTCATATCTATGCTGCAGCCTAAGCTAAATAAATCATGACTAAATGAAGATGCTACTTCTATGTGCCAATTCCCCGATTGTAGTTTACATTAAACTATGTATAATTTGAAAATATATCCATTTAGTTCATTCCCATGACTAGCCTCTAAGAGGTGAAACCGGTCGGGAAATTAGATCTTGGCTTTTCCTGAGTTGTGTATTCATATATATATATATATATATATATACGAAAGGAAGTTAATTTTGGTATGAAAATTTTGCTAAATCTCTGTAAAAATACAAGAATCTCAATTATCTCAAAGAAGCTTCAAATTGTGTATGAATTTGGTATCCCGTGATTAACAGTGTGCATCTGATTATTTCATTCCTTATTGACGTTAAATATGTCGTTAAGCACACGATGTGACAATGCATCGCTTATCAAAGCCATTTAATATCAACTTCCAAGGGATGCTGTAAAGATTAAATCATTTGAAAAAAGTGGAATTCAAATTGCGAACTGTCATTCGTATTAGGCTTTGACTATCCGGTAATCTTGCTACTATGAATGGCAGTCAGTAGTAATCCCACCCAGGCGCAAGTTCTAAAGCTATGAGGAAAAATCATAGATATAGAGCACGAACGAGAAGAAAAGTTATGAATTACAAAATGCTATATTCTGATGATCACATTACAGGCAATAGTGACACCGTATTGCTTGTTTCACATGAATAGGAGGCGAATGAAAATTGAACCTTTAGCTGTGTCATCCTGTATATATAAAGTCTCTGAACACCTCAAGGGGTACCCTTCACCCACGGAAGTGTCTACTCATCCGCATAGCCCTAAAATAGAAAATTTTTCGATAATAGATAAAAGCAATCAGCCCTTTATTCTTGAATCAATTTTGATAAAAAGCGATGACAATCTTGCTAATGAAAGGAATGGCTCTTATACTCTCTGTCTAAATCTGTAAATTTGTACATGCTGCCTTTTAATTTTTGTAAATAGTATGTAAATATTGCTCGATTTTAAGATTTTAGGTTTTACCAATTGATTTATTGTATGAAAGTGCGACTGTGAAGCCTTGTGAACTGTAATTATGTGTTGTGACTTGATATTTAAGAAAGATGAACTGTCTCTGTTTGTTACTCCACCGCTGATGATGATGTATTAAACATCGAAACATGTCCGGTCAAAGAAAAATTGTTTTTCCTTTCTGAATATGAAATGCCTGGGCGCTCTATGCGTATATATATATATATATATTTTTTCAAAACCATCGTACTCAGCAGTGAGATTTTATTCCGGACATGTTTCAGTATTTGAGGTCATACCATCATCAGCGTTACAATCAAATGGTAAAAGCAGATACGAAATGGCTTATGTACAAAAATGAAAAACTATGGTGAAATTTACAAATGAAGTCTGATTGGGTGAGATCCACTCCTCTCGTTAGCAAGTGTGTCAAAGTTGCTTTTGATCAATATCGTTTCTAGAATTTTAGGAAATTTAGTTCTACCGACGATGCTGAAATTCTCACATGACGGATTGTGCACGTGCACAGATATCTCTGTAGGGGTCGGTTTACCAGAAATGTGCTCGTTTATCCGAGTGGCTAAATGGCGTGTTGTAACGCCAACGTATCGCATTTGGCAGCGATCACAGCTGTAGAGGTACACAATATCAGATTTGAGCTCACTCGAAATAGCATCAACGTTCTGACAAAAATCAAGGGTTTTCAGAGTTTTGAAAATCAATCTAATTTTCAAGTTTTCAGGTAACGATTTATTGACAGTATAAATGCGTTTCTTTAGCTCTTCGACACGCTTGCTAAGAAAAGGGACATTCCAGTGAATAAATTTTAGATCATTATCATGCTCGGTGTGTCTATTATTCGGCTTGCGTTCAACCACATCTTTGATTTTCAGCATTAACTTATCAGAGTAGGCATTCAACCGACTGAATTTCAAATTTCATCAATGACGTTATTTTTAATGAATTCGTGAGAGCAAATACGGAAAACACGATAGAATAAAGAGCGGAAAGCCGCTACTTTATAAGAAAAAGGAGCCATTGCAGACGAAGGAATATACATTCCGGTATTTGTATCTTTACATGCAAAAGAGACAAATAAATCGCCATGATCAATGGTTACTTTTGTATCTAAAAACCTCAAGGAATCGTCTGACTGATAATCAACAGTAAATTTGATGCTGTTGCTCAACGAATTGATAAACTCAAGAAAATTCTCAATTTCTTTTCTATTACGAAAAATGCAAAAACAGTCGTCGACATATCTTTTGTAAAACAACGGCTGGTTGCCTGAAAAAATTTTGAATTTGCGCTCCATACTGTTCATGGCGAAAGCAGCCATGGTAGGACCCAGCTTCGAGCCCATAGCCATACCGTCAAACTGAATATAGAGATTGCCATTAAAAGAAAAAATAATGTTGGTGCACGCTAAACTTAGCAACTCTTTCAAAGCTGTTCGAGAAAGGTCGAAGTTATCAAAATCAATTAACGTCAAAATATGATCAATGGTTTTGGACACGGGAATATTACCAAATCAGTTCGTCACATCAAAACTGCAGATTTCTGCAGTTTCGAATTGAGCAAGATCAAACTTTTTGATCTCATCAACGAACTCAAACGTGTCTTTAATGACAAAAGTTCGGTAAGTATGGCTTCAATAGATGACAAAGATACTCCGACAAATTGCTCTTATATGAATCTTTCATGTTTAGAATCGGCCGGTAGGGCGGGTCAGTATTACTTTTATGAACTTTCGGCAAGCCATAAAGACGCGCTGGCTGAGATCCAGACGATTTGATTTTTGACAAAATGGCTCTGCTAATGTACTTTTTCTTTTCAAATTCAACCAATTTTCTGTTGAATTTATCCTCTTCAAAAATGAAAGGATTTTTCTTACAGCGCTTGTCAACGACGTACAATTTAAACTTGGTGGAATCAGATAGGATGGAACCCATCTTTTTCAAATAGGTATCTTTATCATCTATGAGAATGCCATTTCCTTTGTCAAATTTTGAAATCACAATGTCTTTCTTACGGCATAAATCACGAAGACGTTTGATTTTGTTCAACCAAATCTTAGGAACAGCATTCCTAGAAAAATAACTTTTGAAAGCATTACGTATTTTCCTCAGAAAATCATCTGTGATCAATTTGGAATCAATTAGATTGAGCTGGTGCACAAGGGACTCAGCTTCAGCTTTCTGAATGTTCATATTAACTTTAGTTCTAGGCCAACACATATATATATATATATATATATATATATATATATATATATACGAAATGCAAGTCTACGTACAAAAATACTTATTCAGATAGCTTGCGCCGTCAGTAACAGCTGCACACTGACTCACTGAATTTGGCCTTGGTTAGGGCATTTATTGATATTGATATCTATCATATTAGTACGCAACAAGTATTTTAGTACTCCAGTGAATCCTTTTGTTACTACTCTTCTGTGAGTACTTCTGTTCGGTATATGAAGTGTTCTTCTGTTTAGTACTCAGATTAATACTTAATTAGGGCTTTCTGAGTTACAGTGTAGGGTAGTTCAATTGTTCTTTTTTCAAAGAAGATGAATGAAAATTGAGAGAATGAATTGAATTGAGAATGCACAATTGATCTGTGACATCGTACGCTTGATTTTAGTTGTCGTATTAATGATTTGGAAAAGAGTAGATTCCGATTGTGTTTGTTATGAAAGTCAAACAATTTTTAGGAAACTTTTGATAAAAACAGTGAAAATTGAGACTTTTATCTCAAAGTGCTTTTTGAAAATCGGGAATTTTGTCAATTTCTTAATCGTCCTCATTACTTATAGGCGATTAACAAAGTAACTGACGATGTTATTAACCCTTATCGGTATGTCTAAACTTACATACGTTGTAGTATGCATGACTACATTTTGTAGACATAGTAAATGTCTGTGAATTATTAGATTGACTGAACAACCATCGATTATTTATGCATATTGCAGGCCTATGTATAATTTCATTATAATGCTACGACTATGCTAAAGCTATAAAATCCCATATTTGTAAACTTTGTCAGGACAACATCGCAATTTTTTCCACATAAAACACATTTTTATTCAAATAAAGATCAATTTTCACAAGTTCTGACAGTTGCTACACCGACTCGTTTTGACAACAAATCGATGTCTCGGACATACACATTTTTGGCAAAAATCACAGAATGAACGGCTGCTTTTAGAGCAAGTAGAGCAGCGACCTGGATTTACTGATGTAGAAGTGAGGTGTTGAGAATTGATGAATTCATGTAGGCCTATGAATCCGACGTCCAGAGCAGCGGATTTCACACCGGTCTTTAATGTGGATTTCGTAGACGGTCGGTAGCGTATTCTTTGGCAAGATCAAATGACAATCACTTTAAAAATTCTTTTTTCTTCGACGAGTAACCGTTCCGCTTCATGATGATGAAAGAATTGTTTGTGGCAACGTCAATCATATTGTAAAATGCTGAAAGCGTCCACCGGACAGTCTTGCGGCGAACAGTAAATTCCTCCACGTTTTGATCAAACGTGTCAACGCCTCCCCTTTGTTTATTATAATCCATGATGAGTAGCGGCTTCTTTTTGTCATCACCTGTTACTTGACTACTAATATGAGATGAGCTAAGTAACATTACAGTCTTGTTGCGCTTGGCTTGGTAAGAGACAACACAGATTCCGTTGTCATGGTCGAAAAGAAAGCGACTCTCGCAGATGCTCTGTCTTTCACGAAGTACTTGAGGTATTTCACGCCTATTCGAGCGAATGGCACCGAGCAGCGTCAAATTCTTTGAGAGCAATTGACGAGCGAGAGAGTGAGACGTGAAATAATTGTCGGTACATCTCGTCACGAGCCAAAGAACGGCTCACACAATGTCATGACGACATCAGCAGCTAAATTTTAATGAAGAGGCTCACCAGGATTTCTTCCACCGTAGAGATGGCCCTTGAGGGCGTACGCAGAGGATGACTTGCATGCCCAGAAGATTTTCAGTCCATATTTTCGAGGCTTAGATGGCATGTACGTGCGTCCCGGCACATGTCCTCGATATCCCAGCAATTGCTCATCGATAGTTATGCTTTCATCACAAACGTAAAATCGAAGGAGGGACTTTTGAAATAACTCCCACACTTCTTGCACTGCTGCAAATTTGTTTGAAGTCCTCCGACAATCACGAGTATTTCCATTATCAAAGCGAATTGATCTAAGAAAAAACTTATATCGCTGTAATGCCATGACAGCACGATAGAATGGTTTACTGTCACTTGGAATCCAAAGATTGTTAAGTTCAGTAAAATTATCCCGATCACTTCCAGCACGGATAAGTAATCAAAGAGCGGCTTTGAGTTCAGACATTGAGAACGGTCGAGAATAATAGCTGGTGTTACGTAGATTTCGTCGCAATTATCTGGTTTTTCTGTTTGTGTGTAAAATAATTGTGCGGAGAATTTCTTCCGAAAAAAATAACTCGAAAGATTTCTTCTCAACTTCAGGCTTCACTAGTGGTCTTCCAACATCGGTAAGTATATTTATACACTGTAAATCGCTGGATACGAAAATTACATACAAACATATACCAAAATTACATACAATTTGAAACTAACATCTAATACGAGATTCTGGTATGTCTACAGTGATCTGGTATGTTTTTCAAACGAAATCTCACTTTCTTTCGTATGTGAGTGGTATGTAGTGATACGAACTATTCTATCTGTGATTGGCTGTTTTACACTGAAATACGAGTTGTTGGTATGTTTTATATACGAGACCCGATGCAAATTCATCCTTTTTCGTATGCCTCTGGTATGTATTTGGTATGTGCAGCTTTAAATCACATAGCAAAAAAATATATGTATTACATACTACGATCAAATAACTTTTTTCAGTAATACCAGTCGTGAATATATTTTTGTTTGATAATGCGATATTTAAGTACATTAGATTTATTGCGAATTTTATGCTCCACAAATATGTCGTCGATGCTACTTGTCTAGCAGCATTAACAGGACGTTTAGTTGACTCGACTTTCCCAAGTTGATAAACATCATTTAATTTAAACGATATCTTTAGTGAAATCTTGTTGACTTATATATCTCAAACATAACTATTTTTGAGTTCATGAATTAAAATGTGTCTTCAATTCGGACTGGTAACAGACTTGATTTCAAATTTACATAATGCATACTTGTTGATGGTTAAATACTTCTTGATTATTCATGAAATGCCTTAGACTTACGTGCATTAAAATCGAATGCAGTATTGAAAGTATGATACTTGAATGTCATTATCTCTCTACTTACAGAACAGTAGTAACATTAGTGTGATCTTTATTGACAAAAGGCCTTAAATCAACATACTTAGGACATGATTTATGCTTTCTTTTAACATTGTGCTGGTATGGCTTTAGTATGTAAAGCATGTCACATTTGAAATAACGTACGAAAAGCATACAAATATATACCAGGAGAATACTGAAATATACCAAAAAAATATTTTGGTATGCATCCTTCGTACGTGATTGGTATTGAACGATTTACAGTGTACGTCTCAGTCTAGGTGGTGATGGTTCACTTCTATAAGAAATATTGCTAGCAGTGATGACATTTTCTTCAATGTCAGATGAGCTCAAATCAGACTCAGTGGAGCTTTTTTCAAAGACAGGAACATCTCCTTCGTCACCATCACTCGATTCTTCGTCCGGCGTAACATCTGCTAGTGGCAAAGCCCCGATATCTTCGTCGTCTATATCGTCGATATGATCAGTTGCATGTTCGTCTGTTTCTACATCCATGCGTAACTGAGGCATTGTTTGTAAGAAAGTAGCTCGCCTTGATGCTGCCACAGTTGGAATGAATTGAAGTCAATTCAAGATGCGAAGGATCGTGTAACCGAATCGTTGGGCAGAAGAGTGATATGATACGAGTTCGGTTGGCGTTCTCTTTTTCATCAATCATCAATAAATGAGTCAGACCGTGCGCTCCGCGAATTGACGGTGAACGCATGCAGATGACAGAACCGATTTCCATGGTAGAGCACAAAACTGGAGAAGAAAAGTCAGCAAAGATTATCCGTAAACAAAGTCATTGTTCGTAAATGGTATGAGTCATACGAATACAGATCACGAGTGTCATGCAGATATCTATCATTTCTCTCTCTATTGTCCGATCTGATGCCGGCAGCAAAGTGAACGCCGTTTACTTGACATCAAGGGTGGATTGAAAGTCTCGTCACAGAGGAAAATGTATTGTCTAAATTTTTTGAAAACACACTTACGTTAAAGGGTGTAAATGAAATAATTCCAAAACTAATTCTTTGTTTTTATTGATCTTTCTAGACATTGCACTTTGTTCATATTTGTTCATCGTCCAGAAGTTTTAAGAGTATCGGGTGCATATTTCACAGACAGGAGCACTTTGCAATATAAATTCTACATTTTGTAGGCAGACATACCGATGAGGGTTAACATGTCCACTTTGCTATCAGTCCTCTTTGTTCTATTGTTTGTATGTAAAGAGATGCATAGCTGTCGAAAGGCGGCTGCGCGGATTACATGTTTCGTTCATGAATGTTGATAAGCATTCAGGCACCGGAACTGCATTCAATAAACTACATCGCTTGATTCCAGTAGTGCTGGTTGTTCTTGATCGTAGCACAATCATCCTCAAATGCATATACGAGCATCCTATTATTATTATAGCGTGAGTAATGAAAGTCAACTTCTGGCACTACTCAAAATAGCTCTATAAGTAACACTGTCTGTTACGCTACAAACAATGGATCCCAAGTCCACATTGCTTCCAACCGTGTGTATACCAGGCTACGAACGATGCATGTTTAGTCACGAATAATATTTCGGCATCCATGCGGTGTCGTTATTCACCATTTCCTACTTAGCGTTTGCAGTGATTTTCTCAATCCAACACATTTCTTGCTAATGCCAAATTACTGGAAGGAAGTAGATAATGATATCCCAAATCTACATTACCAGACATTCAATATAATTTCACTTAGATTATCTGCTAAATGGAAGTCTTGTCAGAATTCCTCAAATTCAAGGGAACGCAATGCCATTAGCAAGCATGAATAACAGTTGCCTTTGGTATCATGCACAAAGAAAATTGGAATCGACTTACCTGACTTAATGCGCGGACGGAATGTTTCATCGATAAGACCTCAATTAGAGGAAATAGCTATCTCGTATTCAATTCTCCGCATAGGAAAATCAATTCCTATGGAATTTTCAGACTTTCAGATTGAGGACAGATCATATTGTCTCTAGAATTTTTAGATAAATGTCGGTTTAAATTGGAATTTGCAATATTTCGACGATACATTTTCCAGAAATCTCTGCTAATATCTCAACCTTATTTGCTTCAGGTTTTTTCTTGTCGGTGAAATCCTAAGATCTTCTAAACCATTAACTAATATGGTATAACATAACAGGGAAGACTATTTTATGTGTGCTCTATCCACAGAATTAGACAGGTCGTCTCTTCTTCCCTTTGACTAGAAGGGAAGCATTGGAACATGTAACGTTAATGAAATGGCACAATCTCCTGACTAAATACCATAGCAATCGAACAATGAGCAGCCAGTTCAACATTAAACACGCCAAAATTGTGCAAAGTTTCAGTGACTTATCAACCGGATTACACAGCAAAGAGACATAGACAATGTCAAGTTCTACAGAGAAGTTTGTGAACGTTTCTTCATGCGCCTGCTAAGTTTTTCTAAAATGATCGGATGACCTAACATTATCGAGAAAACTTTTGCGCTATGATCTGAATTCTTCGAATCTGAAGGAGTAGTGGCGATCGGAGCATTTTGAAGGAATTCATAGCAATCCGCAAACGACGCACAACTATTTTTCCTATCTCTGTAAGGTATTAGGAATTTCTTTTTGCCCACTAATTAAGTTCCTGCATGTGCCATCTGATTGAATCAGTTTGCACTTCTAGCAAAGTGATACGATTAAACAATCTAATTCTGTGGCTCTTTCCGATGGTGGTAGAGCTTTTTAGTTCTGCATCTAATCAGCAATTATTGAAAAATTTTCAGGATCATGTTTCTCTCAACCTCAGTGTCTCAATAAGAGCTCACCGAATTGGTTTGTTTCTTCATCTGCATAAAACTAAAATAAGGTTACTAAAATGTGCGATATTAGTGCTATTTCAGTTGAACTAGAGGCTTGAATTATTGTTGAAATAGTTGAACTAGTTGTTGAACTAGAGGTTTGAATTATTTGATCTTTGACCTCATCCAATGTAATGATGAAATCTCATGGCATTTAATAATCAGCGATTTATTAACCACCTTAACCGGATCATTCGGTCAGTGTAGGTTTTGTTAGTTTTTGTTGTCATTTTCCAGTTCAAATAGTGATCCAATGTAAATTTGTTGGAAATTGGATTATTTTTACCTTCGACTCTCACCTCAGCCCAGAGATGATCGCAAAAATAAACATAATAATGTTTCTCTGAATCACCTGTCAGTGCCCCTTCGATTGCTATGTGGTCTGGCAAATTTGGAAAATTAGTTCGGGAGATCAGCAGGGGGTTCCACCCAGTGCTTCTTGTATATCAAAAGTTAGGTAGGGCCTATGACCTATACATTAGACATCGCAAGCTTTATACACTCGAATTACAAATATGCCTACAGTATGCAGTTGGTTAGGTCAACATAATCTAAAGTACGAAATAAGGCCTATTTTTAGCAATATTTAGATTACAGTCAAGACTTCAACAACGTAAAGACAGTTATTAGTGAGTTCAATGTTCAATCATTGTCAGTATGTGCGATAGACAGACGGACTGACAACAGCCTATTGCTTTTCGCTATATGAATCAACCAGTGGGAAGGACATGGGTAGAACTAATGAAAGAAACCAAATTTGCTTCAATACAAAATGAGAAAAATCAATGATTAGAAAAAATTATTGAAACAAAATTGTTGATGATATCATTTCATGTCATTTTAAAAAATAAAATGATATAAAATGATATAATTTTTCCTCAGAAAAAATGATATCATTTTATCATGATTGATCTTTGGATATAACTAATCATTGTGTCTTTCAGCCGTCTCAGTAAACACATGCGTGGACCCCTTGGTCGATTTACCATGATTCTGCCTATTCAATTGGAAAAAATGATACATACAGATTCTCTGTCAAAAAGTCAAAAATGATGATTTTACGGGCATGAGCGGTTGATATATCCTCAGCACAAAAAGTGAAATAGCAAAACATGGCTCCGGGTCCATGGAACCTCCTCAGGTTTCTGAGGATTAAGCACATTTTTTCAACGGCTTGCTTTAGAGGCGAATGTAGAGGTTATAGAATATATCTAAGAAATTGAGTAAGCTATCAATAAGAATTGTGATATAAACATGCAACGTAGTGAGCCTCCGAATAATGTTATTGGCTATAAAGTTGCCCTCTCACACCAAGGCAGCCTTTGAAGTTCCTGACAC
>CAJQUW010001307.1:0-119276 GCA_907163375.1 Prostheceraeus crozeri
CCCCCCCCCCCCCCCCCCCCCCCCCCCCCCCCCCCCCCCCCCCCCCCCCCCCCCCCCCCCCCCCCCCCCCCCCCCCCCCCCCCCCCCCCCCCCCCCCCCCCCCCCCCCCCCCCCCCCCCCCCCCCCCCCCCCCCCCCCCCCCCCCCCCCCCCCCCCCCCCCCCCCCCCCCCCCCCCCCCCCCCCCCCCCCCCCCCCCCCCCCCCCCCCCCCCCCCCCCCCCCCCCCCCCCCCCCCCCCCCCCCCCCCCCCCCCCCCCCACCCCCCCCCCCCCCCCCCCCCCCCCCCCCCCCCCCCCCCCCCCCCCCCCCCCCCCCCCCCCCCCCCCCCCCCCCCCCCCCCCCCCCCCCCCCCCCCCCCCCCCCCCCCCCCCCCCCCCCCCCCCCCCCCCCCCCCCCCCCCCCCCCCCCCCCCCCCCCCCCCCCCCCCCCCCCCCCCCCCCCCCCCCCCCCCCCCCCCCCCCCCCCCCCCCCCCCCCCCCCCCCCCCCCCCCCCCCCCCCCCCCCCCCCCCCCCCCCCCCCCCCCCCCCCCCCCCCCCCCCCCCCCCCCCCCCCCCCCCCCCCCCCCCCCCCCCCCCCCCCCCCCCCCCCCCCCCCCCCCCCCCCCCCCCCCCCCCCCCCCCCCCCCCCCCCCCCCCCCCCCCCCCCCCCCCCCCCCCCCCCCCCCCCCCCCCCCCCCCCCCCCCCCCCCCCCCCCCCCCCCCCCCCCCCCCCCCCCCCCCCCCCCCCCCCCCCCCCCCCCCCCCCCCCCCCCCCCCCCCCCCCCCCCCCCCCCCCCCCCCCCCCCCCCCCCCCCCCCCCCCCCCCCCCCCCCCCCCCCCCCCCCCCCCCCCCCCCCCCCCCCACCCCCCCCCCCCCCCCCCCCCCCCCCCCCCCCCCCCCCCCCCCCCCCCCCCCCCCCCCCCCCCCCCCCCCCCCCCCCCCCCCCCCCCCCCCCCCCCCCCCCCCCCCCCCCCCCCCCCCCCCCCCCCCCCCCCCCCCCCCCCCCCCCCACCCCCCCCCCCCCCCCCCCCCCCCCCCCCCCCCCCCCCCCCCCCCCCCCCCCCCCCCCCCCCCCCCCCCCCCCCCCCCCCCCCCCCCCCCACCCCCCCCCCCCCCCCCCCCCCCCCCCCCCCCCCCCCCCCCCCCCCCCCCCCCCCCCCCCCCCCCCCCCCCCCCCCCCCCCCCCCCCCCCCCCCCCCCCCCCCCCCCCCCCCCCCCCCCCCCCCCCCCCCCCCCCCCCCCCCCCCCCCCCCCCCCCCCCCCCCCCCCCCCCCCCCCCCCCCCCCCCCCCCCCCCCCCCCCCCCCCCCCCCCCCCCCCCCCCCCCCCCCCCCCCCCCCCCCCCCCACCCCCCCCCCCCCCCCCCCCCCCCCCCCCCCCCCCCCCCCCCCCCCCCCCCCCCCCCCCCCCCCCCCCCCCCCCCCCCCCCCCCCCCCCCCCCCCCCCCCCCCCCCCCCCCCCCCCCCCCCCCCCCCCCCCCCCCCCCCCCCCCCCCCCCCCCCCCCCCCCCCCCCCCCCCCCCCCCCCCCCCCCCCCCCCCCCCCCCCCCCCCCCCCCCCCCCCCCCCCCCCCCCCCCCCCCCCCCCCCCCCCCCCCCCCCCCCCCCCCCCCCCCCCCCCCCCCCCCCCCCCCCCCCCCCCCCCCCCCCCCCCCACCCCCCCCCCCCCCCCCCCCCCCCCCCCCCCCCCCCCCCCCCCCCCCCCCCCCCCCCCCCCCCCCCCCCCCCCCCCCCCCCCCCCCCCCCCCCCCCCCCCCCCCCCCCCCCCCCCCCCCCCCCCCCCCCCCCCCCCCCCCCCCCCCCCCCCCCCCCCCCCCCCCCCCCCCCCCCCCCCCCCCCCCCCCCCCCCCCCCCCCCCCCCCCCCCCCCCCCCCCCCCCCCCCCCCCCCCCCCCCCCCCCCCCCCCCCCCCCCCCCCCCCCCCCCCCCCCCCCCCCCCCCCCCCCCCCCCCCCCCCCCCCCCCCCCCCCCCCCCCCCCCCCCCCCCCCCCCCCCCCCCCCCCCCCCCCCCCCCCCCCCCCCCCCCCCCCCCCCCCCCCCCCCCCCCCCCCCCCCCCCCCCCCCCCCCCCCCCCCCCCCCCCCCCCCCCCCCCCCCCCCCCCCCCCCCCCCCCCCCCCCCCCCCCCCCCCCCCCCCCCCCCCCCCCCCCCCCCCCCCCCCCCCCCCCCCCCCCCCCCCCCCCCCACCCCCCCCCCCCCCCCCCCCCCCCCCCCCCCCCCCCCCCCCCCCCCCCCCCCCCCCCCCCCCCCCCCCCCCCCCCCCCCCCCCCCCCCCCCCCCCCCCCCCCCCCCCCCCCCCCCCCCCCCCCCCCCCCCCCCCCCCCCCCCCCCCCCCCCCCCCCCCCCCCCCCCCCCCCCCCCCCCCCCCCCCCCCCCCCCCCCCCCCCCCCCCCCCCCCCCCCCCCCCCCCCCCCCCCCCCCCCCCCCCCCCCCCCCCCCCCCCCCCCCCCCCCCCCCCCCCCCCCCCCCCCCCCCCCCCCCCCCCCCCCCCCCCCCCCCCCCCCCCCCCCCCCCCCCCCCCCCCCCCCCCCCCCCCCCCCCCCCCCCCCCCCCCCCCCCCCCCCCCCCCCCCCCCCCCCCCCCCCCCCCCCCCCCCCCCCCCCCCCCCCCCCCCCCCCCCCCCCCCCCCCCCCCCCCCCCCCCCCCCCCCCCCCCCCCCCCCCCCCCCCCCCCCCCCCCCCCCCCCCCCCCCCCCCCCCCCCCCCCCCCCCCCCCCCCCCCCCCCCCCCCCCCCCCCCCCCCCCCCACCCCCCCCCCCCCCCCCCCCCCCCCCCCCCCCCCCCCCCCCCCCCCCCCCCCCCCCCCCCCCCCCCCCCCCCCCCCCCCCCCCCCCCCCCCCCCCCCCCCCCCCCCCCCCCCCCCCCCCCCCCCCCCCCCCCCCCCCCCCCCCCCCCCCCCCCCCCCCCCCCCCCCCCCCCCCCCCCCCCCCCCCCCCCCCCCCCCCCCCCCCCCCCCCCCCCCCCCCCCCCCCCCCCCCCCCCCCCCCCCCCCCCCCCCCCCCCCCCCCCCCCCCCCCCCCCCCCCCCCCCCCCCCCCCCCCCCCCCCCCCCCCCCCCCCCCCCCCCCCCCCCCCCCCCCCCCCCCCCCCCCCCCCCCCCCCCCCCCCCCCCCCCCCCCCCCCCCCCCCCCCCCCCCCCCCCCCCCCCCCCCCCCCCCCCCCCCCCCCCCCCCCCCCCCCCCCCCCCCCCCCCCCCCCCCCCCCCCCCCCCCCCCCCCCCCCCCCCCCCCCCCCCCCCCCCCCCCCCCCCCCCCCCCCCCCCCCCCCCCCCCCCCCCCCCCCCCCCCCCCCCCCCCCCCCCCCCCCCCCCCCCCCCCCCCCCCCCCCCCCCCCCCCCCCCCCCCCCCCCCCCCCCCCCCCCCCCCCCCCCCCCCCCCCCCCCCCCCCCCCCCCCCCCCCCCCCCCCCCCCCCCCCCCCCCCCCCCCCCCCCCCCCCCCCCCCCCCCCCCCCCCCCCCCCCCCCCCCCCCCCCCCCCCCCCCCCCCCCCCCCCCCCCCCCCCCCCCCCCCCCCCCCCCCCCCCCCCCCCCCCCCCCCCCCCCCCCCCCCCCCCCCCCCCCCCCCCCCACCCCCCCCCCCCCCCCCCCCCCCCCCCCCCCCCCCCCCCCCCCCCCCCCCCCCCCCCCCCCCCCCCCCCCCCCCCCCCCCCCCCCCCCCCCCCCCCCCCCCCCCCCCCCCCCCCCCCCCCCCCCCCCCCCCCCCCCCCCCCCCCCCCCCCCCCCCCCCCCCCCCCCCCCCCCCCCCCCCCCCCCCCCCCCCCCCCCCCCCCCCCCCCCCCCCCCCCCCCCCCCCCCCCCCCCCCCCCCCCCCCCCCCCCCCCCCCCCCCCCCCCCCCCCCCCCCCCCCCCCCCCCCCCCCCCCCCCCCCCCCCCCCCCCCCCCCCCCCCCCCCCCCCCCCCCCCCCCCCCCCCCCCCCCCCCCCCCCCCCCCCCCCCCCCCCCCCCCCCCCCCCCCCCCCCCCCCCCCCCCCCCCCCCCCCCCCCCCCCCCCCCCCCCCCCCCCCCCCCCCCCCCCCCCCCCCCCCCCCCCCCCCCCCCCCCCCCCCCCCCCCCCCCCCCCCCCCCCCCCCCCCCCCCCCCCCCCCCCCCCCCCCCCCCCCCCCCCCCCCCCCCCCCCCCCCCCCCCCCCCCCCCCCCCCCCCCCCCCCCCCCCCCCCCCCCCCCCCCCCCCCCCCCCCCCCCCCCCCCCCCCCCCCCCCCCCCCCCCCCCCCCCCCCCCCCCCCCCCCCCCCCCCCCCCCCCCCCCCCCCCCCCCCCCCCCCCCCCCCCCCCCCCCCCCCCCCCCCCCCCCCCCCCCCCCCCCCCCCCCCCCCCCCCCCCCCCCCCCCCCCCCCCCCCCCCCCCCCCCCCCCCCCCCCCCCCCCCCCCCCCCCCCCCCCCCCCCCCCCCCCCCCCCCCCCCCCCCCCCCCCCCCCCCCCCCCCCCCCCCCCCCCCCCCCCCCCCCCCCCCCCCCCCCCCCCCCCCCCCCCCCCCCCCCCCCCCCCCCCCCCCCCCCCCCCCCCCCCCCCCCCCCCCCCCCCCCCCCCCCCCCCCCCCCCCCCCCCCCCCCCCCCCCCCCCCCCCCCCCCCCCCCCCCCCCCCCCCCCCCCCCCCCCCCCCCCCCCCCCCCCCCCCCCCCCCCCCCCCCCCCCCCCCCCCCCCCCCCCCCCCCCCCCCCCCCCCCCCCCCCCCCCCCCCCCCCCCCCCCCCCCCCCCCCCCCCCCCCCCCCCCCCCCCCCCCCCCCCCCCCCCCCCCCCCCCCCCCCCCCCCCCCCCCCCCCCCCCCCCCCCCCCCCCCCCCCCCCCCCCCCCCCCCCCCCCCCCCCCCCCCCCCCCCCCCCCCCCCCCCCCCCCCCCCCCCCCCCCCCCCCCCCCCCCCCCCCCCCCCCCCCCCCCCCCCCCCCCCCCCCCCCCCCCCCCCCCCCCCCCCCCCCCCCCCCCCCCCCCCCCCCCCCCCCCCCCCCCCCCCCCCCCCCCCCCCCCCCCCCCCCCCCCCCCCCCCCCCCCCCCCCCCCCCCCCCCCCCCCCCCCCCCCCCCCCCCCCCCCCCCCCCCCCCCCCCCCCCCCCCCCCCCCCCCCCCCCCCCCCCCCCCCCCCCCCCCCCCCCCCCCCCCCCCCCCCCCCCCCCCCCCCCCCCCCCCCCCCCCCCCCCCCCCCCCCCCCCCCCCCCCCCCCCCCCCCCCCCCCCCCCCCCCCCCCCCCCCCCCCCCCCCCCCCCCCCCCCCCCCCCCCCCCCCCCCCCCCCCCCCCCCCCCCCCCCCCCCCCCCCCCCCCCCCCCCCCCCCCCCCCCCCCCCCCCCCCCCCCCCCCCCCCCCCCCCCCCCCCCCCCCCCCCCCCCCCCCCCCCCCCCCCCCCCCCCCCCCCCCCCCCCCCCCCCCCCCCCCCCCCCCCCCCCCCCCCCCCCCCCCCCCCCCCCCCCCCCCCCCCCCCCCCCCCCCCCCCCCCCCCCCCCCCCCCCCCCCCCCCCCCCCCCCCCCCCCCCCCCCCCCCCCCCCCCCCCCCCCCTCCCCCCCCCCCCCCCCCCCCCCCCCCCCCCCCCCCCCCCCCCCCCCCCCCCCCCCCCCCCCCCCCCCCCCCCCCCCCCCCCCCCCCCCCCCCCCCCCCCGCCCACCCCCCCCCCCCCCCCCCCCCCCCCCCCCCCCCCCCCCCCCCCCTCCCTCCCCGCCCCCCCCCCCCCCCCCCCCACCCCCCCCCCCCCCCCCTACCCCCGCGGCGGACCCAACCGGCGCCACCCGTGTCACCCGGGGCCCCGCTCCCGATCTCTCCCTACCGCCGCCCCGCCCCCATACCTGTCCAATCCCGGCCCCCGTCCGTTCCCCCTCCCGGCCCCCCCGCCCCACCCGCGTCGTCCCGCGTTCCCCCCCTTCCCCGTCTGTTGTCATTCGCTTATATCGAGAGTCGGCTGTGTATCTCATTGTCATTATTTGGCTGCAATTTTGAAATTTTTGGGCCGTCGTTACGAAAAATCTGCACATCAAAAGATTTAGCTTCTGCATTTTACTTTATCAGTAGGGGACTGGATGAAAACAAACCTAAAAACAAAATGGCAGATGATGTACTTTTTCGAGTATTACTTGTCCAGCACACAACGGCCCAGGTTCTGACTATGAAAACTAGATGAGCTTTCCATGGGAATTCTAAAAAAAAACCGTTGCTCAGAGTCAACATTAACTGGAGATTCTTAAAAATGAAACTATCTCCTGACATAGTCCTTCCTGACGCCTCCCATGATGATGTGGGTCAGTGCTTGAGCCCCTGCCTTGCACATTTCACTACGCATGTCCTTACCTGACGATATCTAAATGATGATTTGGGTCCAGTCTTGAGCCCCTCGCCTTGCACTTTCACTCCGCATGTCCTTCCTGACGATCTCCCATATGATGATTTGTTGTCACCGTCTTGAGCCCCTGCCTTGCATTTCACTAGCTGGTCCTTCCTGACGACTCCCTATGATGAAATTTTTTTTGTGTCATTCTTCAGCCCTCTTCGCTTGCACTTTCACCTCCGCTAAGTCCTTACTGACGGACTCCGTATGATGATTTGGGTCTGTCTTTGAGCCCCAGCCTTGCACTTTCATTCAGCATGTTGCCTTCCTGACGACTCCCTATGATGATTTGGGGTCCAGTGCTGAGCCCCCCTGCCTGGCACTTTCACTCCGCCATGTCCTTACTGACGGGACTCCCCAGTGATGATTTTGTGTCAGTCTTGAGCCCCTGCTTGCACTTTCACTCCGCATTCGTCCTTCCTGACGACTCCTTATGATGCTTTGGGTCAGTGCGGAGGCCACGTGCCTTGCACTTTCACTCCGCATGTCCTTCCTGACGACTCCTCAGTGAATGATTGGGTGTCAGTCCATGAGCCCCCCTGCTTGCACTTTCACTCCGCATGTCCTTCCTGACGACTCCCAGAGAATGATGAATAGCTATAAGAATAATATTAATATCATAAAATGGAAAAAGGAAACAATTAAATCAAGAATGATTCTTTTTTCTATTTCAACGCTGTATGTGCATACACACGAGAATGAAAGATGTTGAATAGATGGCTCAACTCGCATTAGTACTAGCATGATAGTGCAATAGTCTGCATTTAACCATTTCATGGTTTCTCACAGGATAGTAGTGTCATTAGTATCTAATTAATGATTATGAAATAAGGCCTTATTATTCGAGTACGGCGCACCATCAAATGATCAAGTATTTGCTTGAGTTTCTGATTGCCCGAGTATGCTGAACATCATTAAACGATTTTTCGTGCCCGTTCAACTGATATTGCGCAAATACTAGAATATACTCATCTCTTTTCCACAGGTCGTGCGAGGCGTCACATGCAAAAGCCTCCACCCATTTTAGCTCATCTTGCAGAGAAAGTGTCATTGAAAATCAGGAATCTCATAATAATTCGACACTCTCCGACTGTCATGGAGGATCTGCACACATCACTATTGGTACCTGTTACTTGAACGCATAAAATTAGAACTTTGATTAACCCTGATATACAACTATGTGTCAGAGACCACCGTCGATATTCCCTCCTGATCGCGAATGATTAGTCGAGCGTCTTGTCACCCGCGTTGGCTGATTCGCTTATTACAGAGCATTGACGCAGGGTACAGTTCGTTAAGAAACGGATAAACTTGCTATGAAGACGATACAAATTACATTAGAATTGTGACCGGACTGCTTGGTTCAATCTAATTTTGGTAAGTTTTCTAATCGTGTGTAGAGAAATACTCACTTTTATTTCTCCTGGTCCAAATCCGCCACTCGGCCTAGATAATTCCTGGTTTTGTTTCACTACTTTTCTCCATATCTCGTTCCTTCTAATGAGCAAGATAGGTGACGGACTAGTGTTGATGAACTTGCAGGCTTGTAGCCTCCAATATCCGCCTCTTTCGATGACGTCTCCCCTCTTTCAGTATTGAATCTTCATCAGTCAACATCCTTCGGCCTCCAACTTTCCTACACCTTCTCCCGCCACAATGTTCCTCATCGAGTTGCTAGTTCGCCCTGTCAGTCGCGTTACAGCAGCATCACCGAGGCGGCTGCCAGTCGAGCCTGGAAAGATGAATATTAATAGAAAAGCTATATCCTCGTCATCTGACTGATGGACCCAAAGAAGATCTCAGGGGGGGGGTGGGGGGGGGGAAAACATCGAAATTGGAGAAGCGAATAGATGCCATTGCAATTTGACCGAAGCTTGACAGAGGTTAGAAACCACAGCAGACTCACATGATGGTCCGTTCACAAGAATTATCGACATTTCTGTTGGTTCCTGAACCCTTCCAATTCGCTTCCCAGTTCTCGGATTCGACTTGGTCGCCTCCTCCAGTTCTGTGCGCAGTGCTCTTGGCATCGATACTGGCTTCGTCGTGGAGATCTCTGAATCTTGCATCATCTCCTTCCTTCTTCTTCAATTCTTCCTTCAGTCTTTCCAGCTACAAAGCTCAGTGCCACTTTGTCAGTCTCCATCTGTCCGAGCTTCGTCGTTTGCTCTCTCCGCGTTCTCCTTCATCAGTCCGTTTCAATCCTCAGCGTGTGGAAATGGCGTCTCTTTCCATGTAAACGACTTGCGACCTCGTCCGCTGAGGACGTGCCCGCCTTCACTGCTAGGCTGCTCCGCGTCCGCCCTCCCGCGGCGGATGCGCCAACTCTTCTCCCTTCACCCTCTTTTTCCTTTTATCATCCTTTCTTACCTGCCTTTCCTCTCCATCATTTTCTATCTCGCCCTTTTTCTTCTCGTTCAGCGAGCTTGAGCCAGTAGTAAAGCTCGGGATTCCACCAATGCTGCCAGCTCCAACTTCAATGTTTCTATCTCATCCGCTGAGAGGAAGGAGACGAAAGCTCTGCCTGGAGCGCTAACTGGTCTCGAGCCGACCTGCAGGCTGGCTTTCAGTTTCTACGAGCTCACTGGGAGCTGACTGCACTTTGCACGGGACACTTCGACTTCCCTCCTGTGAGGGTCGGTCTGGTACGATTCCTTAGTAGCTGGGCACCGTTCATGAGCTTCAGAGAGGCGCGCGATTTCTTCTCGAGCTGCTTGCAGCTCGCTCGAACTTTCTCCACTTCATTGCCTTTCAACTAGGAACCTGCGTTCGGGAGGTGCGCAGTTCTTGGCTGAGGCGTTGAGGACGTCTGCCTCCAATGCTTGTCGCTTGTTCGGAATATTTCTGCACATCATACACGTTGAAATAGACACGCTCTTCTCCGTTCGGCTTACGGTTTCCTTTGCAGGGGCTTCGATCGTTCACCATGGCTGTTTCCGCATCCCTTCAGCCGCTTTTCAAACTCTGACTGCTTATCCTATCAGGGATTGTTGGCTGAAGTTGAGAAATGCTTCCATTCAGTTCTCCATTTTCTTGTTGTCGTTCAGCCAATTAACGCGCTCATAGATGAGCGACTTTCTGGGCCTACGGCGGCTTCCGACAGCTTGTCGAGTATGTTTCTTCCACCTGGAAGACATGAGTGAATGAAGCATGGAGAACACGGAAATGATTCAATACTTCTGTGTTAGGTCATCTGAAGGTGAATTCTACAAACATCCAACCAACTTGCCGAATTCTTCATTAGTCAATCTTTGAAGGATGATTTAAGATAAAATTGTTTGTGCTTTTAAAGACCTTCATGCATTCATGCAGTTTGTCGAGGATCACAACAGTCAGAGGACCATTAGGGGTCAGGTCCAGCCCCGCTTTAGAAGCGCTGATTTTGAGAAAACATGGACTAGTGGGAAGGTATTCAGCCACCGATCCTCGTTCATAGTTTGACTCTAAAATGTAAGTCTAGGATAGTCCAAGAAGTTTTGACGAACCAGCAGCACCGCCTTGAACGTCTAGATGTCTCGCCCGCGGTGGGGAACGCAACCACCTAGTCCCTCCTTAATGGGCAAACCTTAAGTCTTATTAACTATAAGGTTATTTAAAAATTATGAAACATTTAGGGACCATCGTTATGGGAATGTCCCAAGGCTTCAAAAGTCAGCGACTAGTGCGAACATATCAAAGATAGGCAATGATAAAATGACATCATTTTATTCTGAGGAAAAATGATATAAAATGATATCATCAAAAATGCTTTTTTTTCCATTATATTTCTTATCATAGATTCTTCGCATTTTGTATTTAAGCAAATTTGGTCTCCTTCGTTTGGTCTACTCATGTCCTTCCTCAGTAGTTCATTCATATAGCGAAAAGCAACAGGCTATTGTATGTCAGTCTGTCTATCAAATAAATTGTCGAACAACTCATTAATAGCACTATCTTGATGTTTTTGAAGTCTTGACTGCAATCTAAATATTTTCTGCCTTTTTTCGTACTTTAGATACTGTTGGCCTAACCAACCATATTGTGGGCGTAATTGTAATTCGAGTGTATAAGGCCTGTTAAATCAAAATTTCCGATGTCTAATGTATAGGCCATTGGCCCTACCAAAGTTTTGATATACAAGAAGCTTTGTATGACTAAACTGCTTTCTTCGGTCTTCCATTACTTGGAATATATCGATGCTGCATGAAATCTTATTTTAACTTCATTGCTAAGAGCAGTAAAAGTAGAATGGTAGCAGTGTAAATCAAAACATTCGTATGACTAGGAGGTGCAGACCTACGCATATTTCACCAATAAATGGTATATTTTCATTATAAGAAAATAAAATGATGTCATTGTCGATCACAGCGCACATGTTTCATTGATCGTGTTTTCAGGACTGAGGGATAGCCCGACCAGTTCGGACAATGTCTGAAACAGTAGTTTTGAAGTTCTTTAAAGCAAGAACACAGATGACTATTCCTTCTTTACGCTTCTCAATACCTGCATTTTGTATAGTATTTTCGAATGAGCAATATGTTAAAATAGTCGACGACCTGAGAACTTAATCAAATGGCTTGTAAATACGCCGGGCAAGCCAAAGGCCGGAACAGAAGTTTCTACTACATTGGTGGATTTTCCGGAACCAGAATTCCTTTCCATTTCCATGTGACGATGTAAAAGTCAATTAAACACAGCTGTGATGATATGTGCATATCACTACCAGTTACAGACCAGCCTCAATGCCACCAGGCGAAAGATGTTTCTCAAATCTGGCAGATCAAAACTGACTTGTGTGCAAGCACTTTTATCGTAGATGAATGACGATGTATGAATAAAAATTCCATAGAAAACGGAAACAACACTTGAAGGTAAAATGTGTTTTTCAGTCATAGTCGGTATTTGAATCGTAGCCAAAGAAAAGGAAATCTTTTCAATGACTTTGATGAAATTTACAGCTGTTTCTGAAGGACATTTTCAACACTGGTCTACATTGAATTATGGTCTTATCTCTGCCAAGTAAATTCACAACGATCCGAACAGTAAATGAACTTCAAATCCATTAAGATAATGTCATTATTTGAAAGTGATAGTAAAACATTAAGCGTAAATAGATGAGTTTATTTCTGATTGTATCAAATTGACGAGTAAAGTCCAACCACAAGAGTGGAATGGTCTGTAATAGACTGTTTTGTCTCACTTATGCCTATCACTTGGTTAGAAGCAGCATGTCTAGGTGGGTGGTCGTGGGTTTACATCCACAACTCCTTCCATGGAAATTTGATTCCGAAGTTGAATTCATTTCATTCATTATAAATCACTTCATCCCTCATTTCTGATCCTGACCTTGATAGCCCTGAGGTCTTCATAACTGACTTTGTCTCACGTTTCACAATCAGAAATCATTTAGAATTCGAGCAGTCCACACACTCGGAGTGAGAAAGAAGCAAACACAGGTAAGGACAAACAACAAAAAAACATCACTTACTAAGTCGTTCCATCTGCAAGCAATGAAATGAACAATAATCAGAAATTAAATGAAAGTATTTTAACAAGCGATAAGAAAAACCAAAGCATGACACAAACCGCTTTCATATCACTGCTAACCTTGAAACGCAATAATCCATAATTTAATAACAATCCATAATTAGCAGATACTTCAGAGGGGACGTAGATTTGTCAAGCAGATGCTAAATAACATATTCTCAGAAATCTTTATGCCTTTTTATGAATTTTTGTTTACAATGCTGAATTCCCAAACATCTAGTACAAATAAGGAACATGTAGACCATAGCATTAATTAATAGGGTAATAATTCTAGTGCACAAATATGCCAATTGTCTCATAGATAGTTTCAATTTGAATGAAAAATGATCAACTTCACAATGAAACGAATGGTCTAAAAACTAAAAATAATGCAAGATAGACTAGTGTGACATCTCAATCACTGAACCTGATATAGAAAATCTAGAAAATATTTGAGAAAAAAAAAAAAAAAAAAAACAAAAAAAAAAAAAAAAAAAAAAAATCAAAAAAAAAAAAAATCAAAAAAATAAAAAACAAAAAAAAAAAAAAAAAACCCAGAAAAAAAAAAGAAAAAAAAAAAAAAAAAAAACAAAAAAAAAAAAAAATAAACAAAATAAAAAAACAAAAGAAAAAAAAAAAAAAAAAAAAAAAAAAGAAAAAAAAAAAAAAAAAAAAAATAAAACAAAAACCCCCCCCCCCCCCCCCCCCCCCCCCCCCCCCCCACCCCCCACCCCCCCACCCCCCCCCCCCGCCCCGCCCCCCCCCCACCTCCCTCCCCCCACCCGCCCCCCCCCCCCCCCCACCCCCCCCGCCCCTCCCCCCACCCCCCCCCCCCCCCCCCCCCGCCCCCCCACCGCCCCCCCACCCCCCCCTTTCAGAATATTCAGAGTTTTCGATTATTAATCGCGCCTTCCAATTGGGCTCGAGCGATTCGTAATCACATCACGCCCGCCTCTGGTGCACAAACTGAGACTAACCACATCGTATTGCACACCTCTTGACTGCTGTCAAGCTGCATGGTTGCCCCGGAGGAGTATTCGCTTCTCTTTCATAAATAGCTTAGATTGAAAACCCATGCATTTCCGATGGAGAAATTGTGACATATTTCATGTTATAAACACGACTTAATGACTGTAGATTACAGGCGAAGAAGCATTTCTTCAATATGATTTGTGCAGAAATCATCTGCAGGTCTTTCATAAGAGTGGTCGCTTCTATTCAGAATCTCCTTCCTTTGGTTCGCATAATGACTATTCAACCATAGAAATTTCAACGAATGTTTCCAAATTTTCTCTCCTAGTAGGATTTCTGTAAGAACTTGTAAGTTGAACATCCGCTCTTATCGAAGAACATACCCTGCAGATGCTTTCTATACACATCATGTAGAATGATCTTCGACTTCCTTTGTCAATAATTCAAGACAATCGTGTTTATGCTCTACATGTCACCACGGGAATTTTTTGATGGTTTAATGACGTTGCTGACATAGTCAGACTTTAATCTGGAGCGTTGTGGTCCTGTAGTCCGGATGTCTTTCCTGACGACTTCCAATGACACTTTCGGGGCTCGAACTCTGGACCCTAAGATCGCTAGGCCAAGCACTTAACCACTGTGCCATGGGAAATGCATGGGGCTTCTCTGTCAAAACTGCTTGTGACTCACAGACGATCTGATCCGGCAGACGTGCCGTAAAGAAGTGCACAACGTCTGCCTCGTCTTCAGTTCGTGCTTTCACACATCTACCCTTGACGTGCAGTTACAGGCCGTGCAAAGCCATGTACTTACCGCTCAGTTGGTTCTTCTCCATCACATCTTTCACAGCCTCCTCGCGCTCTGACTTCAGAGATTCCGTGAGTTTGGACAGCTCAGCCTCGTGGTCGGAGATCATACTCTGAAGCCGTGCTCGCACCTGTTCCACCTCCGCACGAGCAGTTTCCAACTTAGAGTTGAGATCCAGGATGTGCTGCTTCGGTCCTGTGCAAGAGAAAATGAATGGTCAGCATCTGATACGTCCTCATCTTCCTTGGACTCACGTTCTGAAGACAGTCTCGTGTTGACACCGCAAGTTTCAAGCGCGGAGTCCACCTCCTGATGCCAACTTAGTTGCAACCGCATCGCATTCACAGTGGCTTCCTTCACGGCTTGAAGTGTCTCGGGAACGGGCTCCGTCAGAAGAAGTGTAACTTCGTCAGAAAGACCGCTTGATAGATGCGTAGTCACTCGAAGACGATCCTACAGGATAAAGTTCATGTTGAAGATAGTACATGTATTACCGCACTTTACAGACATGCATTTCTGCCCTGTCTCATAATCAAATAACGGGATACTAAGTTGCTACTGACAAACATTTATGAGTAATATACATAGCACATAATACTGCACCGAAGTTGTAATTTTTTCTGATGTTCTTACGTTCATGGCATTCAAATGCGCTGCCCATTTGGCTGTCCCATCAACCATTTCCTGTCGAATGGAACCCTTCGATTGCAGTTCTGTCTCAAGTTCATTGAGTCTTTCCATAGATTTGTTCCTATCGTCGAGGATTCGTTTCAACATTTCAATGACTTCATCGTCTTTGATTTCGCCTTCAGGTTGTTCCGATTGACCAATGGAGAAAGCGATCTGCATTGCCCTATTCCTCAGGCGTTCGAACTGGAAAAGGATGAGGCAAATGTGAGGCAGTATTTAAATTTCATTGAGCTGCTATCACAACTGCCTTCATGAAATCATCCGTTAAAGAGCAAGTCAAACTTCACATGGCTCTTACAAGGCATCTTTTGAAACTCAACATCAAAAGTAATTGGCATTTATGGGTTATCTCTCCCCCCCCACGTTTTCAAATTTGTCTAAAATCCTTAAAAATGAAAAAATGAATCAATCGTCAAAACTATAGTTTCACGTAAGTGAGGGTATTTTCTACCCACATGGACAAATACTTTCTGAATTAGGGGCGATAATTTGAAGTGCAGCGACGCCAACAGCTTGATCTAACTTCTTATGACCTCATCGTCTGAGCAGAAAGCACTTGAGGTCAACAAAGTAATTTCCCGACAACTCGTGAAGTGATGATGACCAGACCACATCCCTTAGACTAACATTTTTAACTGAAAGAGGTGTGGCAAAGTAGTGGCCGTGAGAAGATTTCAAATAACAGTGGATGAGACGAATAGGGAGAGAGAACAATGCACACATGAATAACAATAACGTGTCGAACAGACGAAGTCAGATCAGATGCTGACATCGCTACACTTCACGTTATCGTCTCTCATGCAAAAAGCAATTGTCCGATCTGCATAACTTTTTGCATGTGGGTAGAAAATATGCTAAAGTACGTGTACCTGAAGCTTGGTGACGATTGATTCAGTTTTGCAGATTTTAGACAAATTTGAAAACGTGGGGGGGGAGATAACCCATAAGTACCAAGGTATTGAATATAGAAACTAAATTACTGAGAATTCATCATCAGTTTACATGGCCACGATTCAACGTTATGTCAATGATGTTGAGTATGTGAGTCATTCAATATATAAGAACAAGTGGTCGTATGGGTTTCTATCCATCAGATCAAAGGAAATAAATGCAAGATTATCAGAATCTTCAGCATTTTGAGATCAATATTGGTAATGACAGTTGTACAATTCATGCATTGCCCCCCCCCCCACTCTGAGTGCTTGCGGATTTTTGATCCTATCGTCTTCTCATCCCTCTCGAAGTAGGTTCGATGTGAAGCATATTCATTGCATGTTGTGTGTGTGAAGTTTCTGAAAACCGGCGCAGGGTACCGGTTCCAATGCTGCTCAAAAACAAACCTAACCCCTTTCTCGCTCTGACAAACCCTCATCAATAACAACCCTTGTAATGGATCCCCCAGGTTCGTCCTTGCGAGTCTCGACTGTAGTAGTTCTCGGTATCGGAGAGAAGTCCCTCCCAATGTCTATACAATGACTCCTCACCCGTTTCGAAGCCTCATGCATGTCCACTCTGGCAATTCGTTCACTCCTTTGAAGGTCCGCATATTCACTTTTGGCGTTTTCCAGGTGCTCTAAAGTCTCGTTCAATTTTTCCTCGTTGTTTCGAAGTTCTGCATTCGCTTTGTCCATGTCAGCTTTCAAGGCGTGAATGAAACCGCTCTGTTCTTGCACTTTGTTCTCCGCAACTTTGAACTTCTGCAAGAATGAACATTGAAGGATGAAACCTGTGAGGATGAATGCAGAACGCCTACTTCTATAGGATTCCTTATCTCTATGGGAAGTCATTGACTCTACAAATAGGAATCTTACATGCCGGTCCGAACACGGTTAATGATTCTTCACTGTGGAGCATGCCAATAAAGTAGATAGTGAGCCACAACTCCCACGGTTCCTTGGGGAAAACGCTCAAGCTCTACAATATTTCACTCACCTCAAAATTTCAAATTTTCAAAAGCTACGTTCCGCAAAAAAGTGCAGGAGTTTTGGCAAGTTCCGTTCCTTTGCGATGTTGTTTATTTTGGCTCCATAGTAAAGAATCATCAACCTCCGAACCGACTGGGATTCATCCCCGGCTGGGTATTCCTGATCTTGTGCAGTGAGTCTTAGTATCTCTTCATGGATTAGGAGTTTCCTTAGTTTACAAATCACACATGCAGATGAACATGACACAGGGCTGATCTTTGTCATGCTGGGTTAATGCATTTTCTGAGAATCCCCCAGTCTCGATGCATGCACGTCTTTGTAGATGACTTTGAAGTACGCAAATGAAATCTGATGGCCATACAGCCATAATTATTAGCCTTTATTTTTCGTCTAGGCATATACGTGCGTATGCTACTGTTGTATGGCATTCTGCACATCTCAAATAGGTAAGCACGATTGCCAATTTTGTTGAAGGTTGGTTATTAGAGCGGCGTCCGAGAGGAACTCAATGAAAAGAGGGTAGAAGGTTTGAGTATTTGGAGGTGATGATTACAGAATGCCTTTCATGAATATCTATTGCCGAACTGTTGTCAATTAGACCGGAGGGCCTAGGGCTTGCGGTTGGGCTGAAAACATAATTGAATTTGTTGTCATAGCTAGTTTACTGTCAATGGAGCTTTAGGGAATACTTTGAGGCGACTTGCAGCCGTGCTGTTGTTCCATTGAATAAATTCAATTGTATTACAGGAATGGGGTAATTTTCAAAGTTTTGGGGTTGCTGTCGGGATGATGGCCTCAGGTAAAATTGCTGTCATTGTTAGTTTAGTTTCAAGAGAGTTCTAAGGAATCTTTTGAGACAACTTGCAGTCGTGAAGGTCATTCTGTAATTATTACCTCCAAATATATGCTCTGAGCTGCCGCTCTGTATGCCCCCTCTACTGGCTGGACTTTGTCCTTCTCTAAAATGATCCAGGTTCATTTCAGAGAATAATTTAGATGTTGCTAGTTTTGATGATAATGTTCTCTTTGACCAAATATTAATTTTGTTGCAAGATTATGTACTGGGCAGTCCTTGGTTGGGTTTGTCAAAGACTTAACGCTCGAATTGTGACTGTCTTGACCAAGCTCAGAAAAATTAGAACATTTTCAGAAAAGTAGCAATTTTAAAAAGTCGTTATAAACATGGCATTTACGGCATTTCATGAGATATTGGGACGAACGACAGCCCGTGTACATCAATTTCCTTTTTCCTTGCGTCAGCTGTTTTCCTGAATTTATTTGTCAATTCGAACTACAGAGAAACTGCAAAATCACCGTGTCACTACATCACTTTGATTCATGAATAGTAAGAAAAACGTCACATCATTCAGAGAGAAGAAATCAGTTCAGTGAGTAAAGAAGCACTTCAAGACCGTTTACCTTCTTGTACATGCCGAGTTTCATCATGATAAACATGAAAGCGTACAACTGTCGCCTCATTTTCTTCTACAATAAATGAGGAACATTCAGAAAATCATTTCATATAAATACTGAATATCATCACTTCTTCCGATGGCATAAAACGGTCCTCACAAACGACGCAAAAATAATCTTATTACGAGTACAAAGCTATGCAAGGAAATCACGTCAAAATCAGGTGGGAGGAGTATAGTGTGGATCGGAGTTCGAACCGGTAACGGTCAGCTCCCTGCAACGGTTTTACCGGTTGTAATTAAATGCTTAATAAATTCTATTATACCGGGTGATCATAAAGTCACGCAAGTGAAGAAAATGCTTTGTTTTGAGTTTAATTGAGTTTAAATTGAATCGAATATCATTTGTCGTGATTATATACAATAGATGTGAACATAGATATGAGCATTTGAAGGACGGGTTGTCTCGTGACTACTTGATTGTGTCATGTGATCAACTTTTTATGTAGATATGAACATCTGAAATTTCAGGCTTAGCATATCTACATACGAATGCGTCAGACACATCATTCTTCGCTTCACTTCATTTCACCTCGTCACTCACTATGGCTTACAACGTTGCTGAACGAGTGTGCTTGATTGAAAATTATTTTCGTTCTGGAAGCTATTCTATAGCAAAGAGTGCTCTCCTTCAACTCAATCCATCCGCTCCTGTTCCGCACGATTCAACAATTAAGAGATTGGTCGATAAATTTCGAGAAACGCGATCCGTGCATGACCGAAGACGCAGTGGAAGACCGTCCTTCGATGATGAAGATGTCGCAGCTGTTCAAGGTGCACTTATAAACAGTCCTCAAAAATCGTTCAGAAAAGTTTCCCAACAAATCGACATGTCCTACTCCAGTGTTCAGAAGATTTGTCGAAAAGTTTTGCATCTGTTTCCCTATAAGACCTGTGTGATGCACACACTGATGCAGAATGACTACGAGCAGCGATCGATATTTTGTGATTGGCTTATTGCCGTGACCAATGATGATCCTCAGTTTTTGAAAACATGCTTTTGGAGTGATGAAGCTTGATTTCATCTCTCTGGATACATGAACTCACAAAATACGCGATGTTGGTTGTCGGAGAATCCACATCAGTATGTCGAAACTTCACTTCATCCTCAGAAAATCGGTGTCTGGGCTGCAATGTCTGGAGAACGGATTCATTTCTCTTTCTTTGAAGGTGGAGTGGACAGTGACAAGTATTGTTTATTCATCGATCAGTTCGCCCTGACCTTAACTGAAAACGAAGGACATATTGCATGGTTCCAGCAAGACAATGCAACGGCCCATATTTCTCGAAGAACTACGCAACATCTTACTCAGATATTCGGAAAGCGACTGATCGACAAGCAACTCTTTCCAGCGCGATCACCGGATCTCACACCAATGGATTTTTTCTTGTGGGGCTGCGTGAAGGATAAGGTGTTTGCCAACAACCCCAAAAGTTTGAATGATTTGCAAAGTGCCATTACGTCCTGTATTAAGAGTGTTAACTCAGACATGCTAATGAATGTGTCATCCAATATCGTAATGCGCGCCCATTACTGTAAATCTAAGAAAGGAGGGTATTTTCAACATCTTCTTTAACTTGCAATGTGTTCTTCTAAACCCCTCTAACTGAAAATTGAATATAAATGGGACCTTGTTTATCTAGAAAATTGTAGTTTTATCCACTTGCGTCATTTTATGATCTGCACAGAAATTTGTTCATCCTCTGCTAAGAACATGGAATGTACACAGCACACAAACTGAGCACAGCATGCATGTATGCGTGTACAATGTACAATCAGAGACTGAAAAATGCACATATTATGAACATGCGGTACGTGTGTTAGTACTAATGCGCTTATAAGATGTGTCAGAGACACATGGCACATGACTGATACATTACTAATGGGCATAGCGCTGACTTCCATCCATGTTAATGAAAAGAGTAGTTTTATCCATTCTGAAGATCACACCCTGTCGCTGACTTATTGTTTCATCTTATTTATTTATTTGTTTATTGCAGAGCTAACTACAAAGGCACCACTGGTTGCGAACAACACTTATGTGTAGCCTGAATATTAAAATACTTTGCAAAACTGTGATAAGTCAATCAAAGAAAGTTTGATTGAGCACGTGTATTAGTAAAACATTGAAAAGTGATAAGCGGTCCTTATTAGACCAAGCTACAATTGAAGTTTGCATCACTGTCAACTGCCCAGCAAAATTTAACCAGCAGACTTCTATATAAATACAATAACTTCCAACTTCAAAGTTGTAAATGCAATAATCTGGTGGAATGATTACGTGCTATATAAAACGTCACAAATTCTTCGTGATATACATGTATAAGAGTTGATCTACATCGACAATCTTAAATGTACTTCACAATTATTGTACGCGTACTTGGTCTGTATGAATTAACTGCATCAATATCATGCAGCTTCCCAAGCGGACAGATTTGAACACTAGACCTTCCGCAGTTCCGTACGCAAGCGTGACCCTCAACCACCTGAGATTCTATACTATTCCCACCTGAATTTGATATAGGCTACTTGGATCCTTTTAACATTTTATAAGGCTTATAATAAGCTTTAATAAGCTTTATAAGGTCAACGTACTCGTATATCGGCAACAATCAGCAACCAATAAAATATTCATTTTTACAGCACTATTTTCATCATGGCGAATAATTCATGGTACGTAAGGGTCATCTCCTCTGAGTTTTCGACTTTATCAAAATCTGGAAAAATCAATCAATTGTCACAAAACGTCGGATACACACAGTTGAGTATATTTCCTACCCACAAACAAGACATTATGCAAATCGGACAAATACTTTTTGAATTCCAGACGATAATTTGAACTGAAGCGATGTCAACAACTTGATCTGACTTTGTCGATAAATTCATTTCGAAAATGATCAAGGACATGTCCATTACGTTAATGTACTTAACACAACAAATATGTGGTTGGGTAGGAGTCGTGGGACTTGGAATAGCAGCAAAAGAGGACAATGCATGCACGAGTAACAACAATGCATCGTGCAGGCGAAGTCAGATCAAGCTGAAGACATCGATGCGCTAATCTTACATCGTCTCTAATTCACAAATTACTTGCCCGGTTTCCATAAGTCTTTGGATGTGAGTAGAAAATATACTCAACTGCTTGTATCTGAAAATTTACTGATTGATTATTTTTCAAGGATTTTGATCAAATTTTAAACGAGGAGAGTATATACATTTGAAATGCAAATAGTCCTATCCACAAAAACGTGAATTTAAAACTGAATATTATGAAAAAAGACGACTGGACATTCATTTTGTTATTAAGCAGTCAGTAGAATATTTACCTGTCTCAGAGCAACAAGTTCCCTGTCCCGCGGATCTACTGTTCTTCGGCCTTCATTGGAAGAGTTCTGAAAGGAATTGGTTTATTTACAAACCTCAAACTTTCACAGGAATCTTCATTCTCACCGAGGCCTGTAATCTCATCAGGTCCGCTTCCTTGTCTTCCACCGCTCTCTTTAAACCTTCAACTTCACGAGTGAGACGACCCACAGCGGAATCTTTGTTCGAGAGGTCCTTCTGTAGCTGATTGACCAATCCGGAGGTGATCTGCTTGTCCTTCCGAACGCGATCCAACTCAGAGCGGACGCTAAGCAGTTCCATGGCATCTGCGGTGTTGTTGGCGACGGTAGCTCCACTGCTGGGCACCTGGGACATCTGTTGAAGACGGTCTCTGAGCTGAGCGACCTCGGACTTCTTGTTTGCCACCTCCTGCTCTAATTGGACCAGTTTGGAGCGCACATTCGCATCTGCCGCTAGACTGCTCATCTGGACCTGCAGAGCGGCCACTTGCTGTCTCAGGATTTCAATGGCATGAGGATTCTCATCTCCAGCTTGGAGGCGGGCTATCTCGGACTGTAACTGCATCAGCTTCGTCTCCTGCAATATCAAGATGAAGGGATGAAGAGCGAGAGATTCAACAATCATCAACTCTCACTCACTTTCTCTTGAATGATGAGATCAGATACAGGTGATTCACGACCTGGACTCTGGACACCACGAGTTGCACCGGTTACCCAACCACCTGAAAGAGGCAATGATGTGCTAACCAAGGATACAGGAGTGTGAAGAGATATTCTACACAGTACAGCTTCCATCAGAAGAAGCTTTACAGACAATACAAGTCACTTTCAGCTTCTCGGCGATCTCCTGCTCTGTAGGCAATAGAAGTCGCTCTGGAGACCGTCTTCCTGGTCTGATCTGGCTACGAAATAACTTGGGAGGATCATATCGGAACGATGTTCGGTCCGGTTAATCAGCGACACAAAGAACATGAACGGCTTGACTTCAATATGGAATGATTTGAAATATTGAGAAAATTGAGAAAAGCGGACAATAATAATAAATTTGCGTCCTCTGATAACAATAGCACAGGATAGCTACACTCCAAATATTCAAATAATATATCGTGCGACAAAGCAACAAAACTCAGCAGATCGAAGAAAAAGGCAGCTTTGCATAATTTGATAATTTATGACATCAGTAACAATATGTAAATGGAAGATCTCGAGGATCATTAAAATGACCATAAAACGCACGAAGGACGGGCGATGGCATCTTCTCAAATCTACATTGGAGAGAACAAGATGAAATTCATCCTTCAGTCTCTGTACTGATCGACCTTTCATAATGGTCATGTCTAGTCGACTTGGAAACTGCAACGAGTTCTAGCAATGAGTATAGATGAGTGTCGACGCAGCTGTTGTTCAATAAGAACCCCGCTGCAGGCAATGATCAGGAATTTTCTGTGCAGTTGAAGACTGCTGTCCTCTTCAGGTCACTTTGAACCTGTGAAGACAAGCTGATAGTCACAGAGATCTGAGGCATCTCCGCTCAGACTCATCTCTTTCCGGCAGCTGTCTGAATATAACCCTGAAGAGAATATCTTGAGAAACAGTGAAGAGTAGTCGCTGTCCGCTTGATTCCTGATTGACTTGTCTGACCGCTTCACACGTCGTGCGCGCTTCATGGTCAGTTGAAGAGACTGTAGGAGGTGAAGGCAGGCGTCAGATGATTTTCTTTGAAATATTTCATCAAAATTCACTAAAATGGCATCTCTTCAATCGACTGTTTAATGATGACTGAGCAAACAATGACGTTCAATGTTGCGAAGCAACCACATTTTCTTAGCAAACAAAATCCAAAGTGAAACGTCAGCTGCAAGTCAGTTAACTACCGAATCCGTGTGGTGAGTGCATCCGTGATGCTGTTGCAATAATCATCAAACTGCAGACACAATGAAGGATTTGATGGCTTTTCACACCGCCATGCACGGGACAACTTCTGTTGCCTCAAATCCACGCATGAGCTGTCTACAAGTGCATCCCATGGCCTCTACATTCCACTGCATACTAGAAATCAATCATAACTTCATCTGCGCTTTGTCAATAGTCTGTAAACGATTTGAACTGATTTCTTGCAAAATTCTTGCTGACTAACTTCCCGGTCAAATTTTTGTTGTTCTGAAGGGCCAATTTCGATAACCCTGTTTATCAGAAAAACGTGAAAACTAAAAGTCACAAAAACATTAGAACTCTAGCTTTAATAGCTTTTGAACATTATCAAAAAATGTGTAGGGGTCTCCGAGTGCCCTCACTGGGCATCACTTTCGGCATAAAAGAACTTATTGATAAAAGAAGCCTTACTCCTCAGAGCTAATGTTTCATGTTAGTCTCTACATTCCTAAATCTACGTAACAGTGCGCGTTGCATTGGATGCTGTTGCTTTCAGTAGCAACGTTTTTGTAATGAAATACATTTGATCGTTCTATCACGTAGAGAAAAGAGCGATTATCCTCAGCAATCGAAAGCAAAAAAAATTGCATTCGAGTAAAAATTTGAATATTTCATTAACCCTGATCTGTGTAAGTTAACAAGTCGGAAAAATATTTCATCAATACCTTCCTGGAATGGTTGTGTATATTAAGCACCTTTGACGATAAAGAAATTGTAAAGCAAGCATTCTGAGGAAATTTCAATTGTCACAAATTAAAGCGAGGAAAGTCTACAAAACAGATGAGGTTTCTTCTCTCTCGTTTATTGCGAGGCCTTTCAACCGTTATCAACGGCCATCGTCAGGTAAGTGATTAATACAGCATTACATGTAATCACTTGCCTGACGATGGCCGTTCATAATGGTTGAAAGGCCTCGCAATAAACGAGACAGAAGAAACGTCATCTGTTTTGTGGACTTTCCTCGCTTTAATTTGAAACATGCCTAGTCCATTATTCAATGAAATTTCCATTGTTTATCAATGATTGTTCATTTCAAATTTAATCAAGAATGAAAGCCCCATCGCTTAGGTTGCGTTGTCTGAGGACGTATGTCCGCGCTAGTCATCTTCTGATGTTATAGAGTCGAATTTCCATGGTCTCTTATTTGTTAAAATCTATTATGATTTTTAAAAATTCGAACCGCTAGAATCTCACCTGATTGTCGTAATTCTAAAATTTCAGTCGGAATAATCGATTCAAATTTGTCGTTGTTGTTGGAAAACGACCCAATAGATTGTCCAAAGCTAAAGTACTCCCATTTCAACGTGGATTTTTGGGGAAAGACAAAAATGCTGTGAGTCAAAATGAATCTTCCCAGGACTTGCTAACGCCTATGACACACACAGTTTGAAACAAATAACAAATCACTCGTCATGTATGAAACCAATATCAGGTGCCAATCAGTAGGTCAGACAAGGGATAAAAGGAATTAATCACAAATAAGCATGCAAGGGTCAGGATTGGGCCAATAGCTCAACTTGTCTACATCATCTACAAACTACTGATGCACACAGTGTAATGAGTAGTATCAAAAATACTTGTCACTTGAACTTCTAACTAGTGTCCCTGTCTTAACGTTCGCAGTATTTACACATCGCAAAAAAATACTGCGGAAACTTTTGATGGTCTAAAATCTGTGTCTCTGGTCTAAAAGTAAGAGGTTTCTACGACTACTTTAAACATCAAATGATTAAGGTGCAGTTTTTTAAGGTCATTGATTAAATTATCATAGAGATATAAATGAAGAGAGCCATTCCTCCCCACGGGATTCTTAGACGCTGTCAGAGGAGATCGGTGCAATGAGTTCAGTCGTGATGCCCTTCATGTTGACCTCTAACGTCTCGGGAGTCGACCACACGACCCAAAGATCGCTAGTCAAAGCACGTAGCCAATGCACCAAGGACACCGCAATGCTGAAACTGTGGAATTTACTTGGTAAAGCTCCCATACAAGTTCTCAATGTTCACACTGCTACACAGAACTAAAGAACGTACTCGAGAAAACCAGAAAAACAACATTGAGTTCTGAAGGCCCACTATTAATAATAAATCGTCAATCAGCAAATTTTTGCTGCAACTTTGAAGCGCATTAATGATGTAGATTTCGGTTAAAATAATCAGTCGGAAAATGGTGTCATTGAATTTTGATAGAGAATTATTAGAGTTACAGTGAATATGGCTGTAATTCGTGTCCAGAATGAAAACTAGGATATGGTGTGTAATACTCAGGGTACACATCAAACAGAGGATCTCCTTACCCGATTGTAATCCGCTGTTTCTGGCAATCACTACAAAGAATATTCAGAGATGACAGCTAAGTTTTAGAATCATAGGAAGGTGATATACAAAGTCCCAATGGAATGAATGGCAACATTACATGTACATACTCCACCATCGGACTTTCCGTGAAGTTACCGGAGGGAGTAAGCTCTGTTAGCTGATTTATTGAATGAAAGATTGATATGATTACAATTGTTGTAATCAGATTTGTATTTCAATGTCTCTGTAGAGCACGAGGTCATATAACTTGAACGCTTAAGAATGCATCGACGTTCAGGCCAATAATTCTTCACTAATAGTCCGGCAGCCACAACGAGGGAACGAGGCCGAAAATGAGACTTTCACACAATGATGTGCACCCTATGCCTACTACGAATCTGCACGTCTGCCGAATTCTAGTGAGTTCCTCTTCTTGTCAGACAAAATCAAAGAAAAACACATGTAAATCTAATGGGCCGCAGATTGCAGTTTTTGGTTGAAATGAAATGTTCTGTTTCCGCTTATTGCGACAAAAATACTATGTCTAGAGCCACAATTTTTGACATGGAATGTCTTCAGGTTACTTTCTTTCATGTTGATTCACCCTTGTCTATGAAGCTAAACACATTTAGATTTGTCGAGCCTCCTAATGTCGGCAAACACAAACATTTTGAGTACCTTTATCCGCATTCAACCACATTCTCACATTGTCGATCAGAAGCATGATAATAGGACATGCAGATAATAGGAAATGACCTGAAGACAATATATGTAAAAAAATTATGGCCCTAGACTTAGCACTTTTCGGCTGATAAGAGAATACGTAGCAAATTTCATTTTTTTTCATCATCATGTGCACCCAGAGAGCACATATGGTACTTTCTGCTATTCTGAAAACTTTCGTGCTCCGTTATCCTGATGTTCTTCATACGTTCAAAGTCTACGTTCTTCCCCACTAGACGGAATCCCCTTGCTGCACAAGATATTGCCTTCATCGAAAAGGCCCAACAACTCCGGGTCACTCCCACGATATGAAAACATGTCGGGTTATCTTATATATAAAATGCAAAACGCCGACAAACTCCTCCTAAACCATGAAACTTTACGCCAATATGATACTACCATTTAATAGAACAAAAAATTTGTAGTTAAAACCGCCCGGTCTCATTTCCCTAAGTATCATAATTACAGAGAAAAGTAGACTTTTGTGTAAATTTTTACCGAAAAAATATTAATTACACAAGTAACTACATTAAATTTACAAATGAACTCCTCATTTGCTTTAAAAAAATTGGCTCGCTAGACATGCGTCTCATTGATTCTAATGTTTCACGACGGATTCAGCAACAGCCAATGAGAACGCGATCTAAATGGTGAGACAGCCAATCAGTGTAGGCGAATGAGTTGGTAAACTTGGTATGCAACAATGTAACTAGCAGTGTCTTAATTTAACATACTTATGCATATAAATCCTGGACGAAGTCCGGGGCCTTACTAGTATTTCATATAAGAGCAACAGATGTCGCAACTACAAGGGAGTGAATCCTTTTGATTTAAAACTAGGACATTCTACATCTACTTTGAGTAATTCTTGATTTGCAAAGTAGTTATTGAATAGCAGCAATAGTATTAATAGTAGCTACCTACTGTATGTTATGATTTGTTGACACCATTTATTTCTTACAAGTAACCGAATTTTACCTAAAGATACCCCTTGCCAATTTGACTACTCATATTTTAGAGCCAAACTTGACCGGATTTGTAGGAGGAAATGGTAAAGAAACTCCCACATCATGAACACCACCGATAGACCCGTCTCTCAACACACAGGAATGCAGTTCCCTCCTCTGACATCTTTCTTACCTCGTGGAGGAGCGGAAGTGGTTGCTTGTCTTCTGTTGGCACTGGACGGCCTGGAAGAGCGAGTGTTGGGAGGATAGGGAGAATTGGACCAGGCGTTGAGGATCGGCTGGAGCGGCTGTTGAGGTGCTGTTGGCTTGGGTGTGAAGAGGTTGGGGTTGATGTTGGGCAGCGGGACGCCCCCGCCCCCTGTGCTCTCGCCGATGAACCGCAGGGACGGCTGCTGCTGTTGCCAGGTGGGACGAGGTTGAGTAACCGGAGGATAAATGACCTGAGGAAAACGACAAGGACAAGCTAGAGGCGAAGATTTCATCGACCGTGACCACTGCCGTTCACAGTGAAAATGTACAGCGCTGATGGTGGACCGCCAAATGTCAGCTCCGTAGAGACTGCAAACAGCTGGCATTTGCCCCCGTCTCAACTGAAGTGAGTCATGAGCATAATACTACTCATTTATCGTCAAAAGTAGCTATTATATCAACTCGAAATTCATTACGTTCATTATCTTAATTAATTTCACAGGGAATGAAAACCAAAACGTATTTCAGGATATGGAGTCGTTCAGAGACCTAACTACAAATATAACTCACTCACAGTCTTTAAGTACTCTGCATGTTAACGTATTCATTAAATAGAAAAACACATGACGGAACAAACTTGAGAATGTCAACTTGCTCTTTGATAACAGAGAGATCTTGAGACGATGAGTTTCCCCACCTTTATAATGACAAAAAACTATCAACACGATAAACAACGTATAATTCAAGTACGTAGTAAATAGAAAGACATCATTTCAGGCCAATTTTAGCATTCAAGCATAACGTACACGCACATGAGCCATCCTTCTTCACGATGTTCCTGAGAATTAATCAAAAGGATAAGGCAGTCATCCATCTCATAATTTGATTTCAAATTTAGAAAACAATTGAATTTAATTCCATTGGAAGAATAGGATAATGCAATCAATGAAAGTGAACAAAATCAACTTCAAATCTTTGGCAGAAGAATCCAACACAATGCGAAATGATAACAATATAACAAATAATTTGATGTCTATTTTATTGTGGATATATTTTCATCCGAAATGCTGGAAGAAACAACATGAAAATCGGATGAAAATTACTCCTAGTTTCAATAATCCTAGAGAAATCCACACAGTTCTAATTTAGTCAATTTGAGGATCAAACGCTCAAAATCGTATCATTGACATGTTGAGTATTTCACAAATTCGGTGTACTTGATATCACGTGAATATTTAACCATCAGAATACACATGATAACATCAGAAAATGTTTCGTCATCATCAGTTCACTCAAACATTATTCAAATTTAAATCTCCCATTCAAAACTTTGTGCTATTGTAGGGTGACCACACATTTTTTATTCAAATCTAGAGGCTTAAGAGCATTTTTCATGATGAATCACATTAATAAATTCATCATCGTCATTGAACAAGATTCATGGTCCAATTTCGCCAGTTTTGGAATGCTGTCATTTTATCTATGCACCAGTCATTATACTCGTATTATAAACAATTAGTATCTGCATCACTACATTTGAATAAATGCTGCCTCATCCGCTACTTCACTAAGTCTGTCCTTCTCTGGAGAAATGCATCGGGGTTGTTATTTGAATCCCAATCCTTGACATATAGTGATGCTAGCAACATTTCACTGCTCTTCCACAAGCTCTTCAGAACGCTGCTTTCGCTGACAATAAATTACAAATACAAAATTTTTCATTCCAATAAACCATCACAGATAAATAACAAACGGAAAGAAACCTCCATGAAACTTACATATTGAAGATCTGACTGAAAAAGAAAACAACTTATTGTTTACTAATATTACTCCACACATGTAAAAGAAGTACTGGTATCTCTTCAGTAGGTATAATTGCTATCTATCAACGAAACAGAGTGCTATTCAGTGACTTAGAATCCTTGTCATTCATAAATGTGACTGTAGATGCGGAATTTCCTACGTCGGGGCGTCAGGAACATTGGAACGAGTCAAATGACAACTTCCCCGCTGGGCAAATACCCACTGACTTCGGCAACGCAGCGGAATTACTCAACATCATGAATAAGGTTTCTACCTGTAACAGCAATCACAGTAACAATAAACCAGTATAAAATGATGACGCCGTGGCCTTTGATTGATTGATTTATTCACTTTATACAATATTATATATCAAGCAATACGATGTCTATGATAGCAAGCGAGACGAGTGATTGATCATCATTAAGATTTTCGTCTCTTTAAAGACAATCGCACGAAAGAAGGGTTACCAGGCCATCATTTCTTTATCCATGACTGACCATTGTTCTAGAGTAAAGGTAAAGCTTTATTCCTGTTCCTTTGCTATCACACAATGTCGGACTGCTTGTCTGTTAAGCTTTACTTTTTTTACTGAGCGCATCATTTCGGGACCATCCTTTAAATAAAGTAGCGGCCCCATGCCTACTTCGTGCAAAATCTCCACAGGCATTCAGTTAAAGAGTCGTGAAGCGTTGCTTATGCTTTACATGAAGTCAGATATGTCTGTTAGCAAATATTCTGAGGTAAGCTTGATAAATTCCTTAATTAATATTTTTCAACCCTGATTTAATTCAATTCCTTGACAGTTGAGATGAGATTAGATATCCATGTTCCATTTGTCATGACACAAATTAATATCAACTCAGCATTCTGGATTCTCAGCAGAAGCATTATCATTTCCGTGACGCTCGGCAAAAACACTGAATTCCGACAAAATTTACAGTGCGTTTCAAAATAGTTGAATAGACAATGTGACAAGTTCTCAAACTGATTCCAACTCTATTTCAGATCATCACTTAATATCCGACTGCTTGCTGCGTAATAAATCATTCAAAGCTTTATTCGAATTCCCAACAGCACTCGCGCAAGACGCATAAATCATTCCACTTACCTGCTGTGGTGCTGACGTCTCTATGGAGAACTCATACGGTTGTCCTGGAAATCCAAATCGTATGACGTCACCAGGTGCGAGGCGGACGGACGCATTCTGCACTCGACAGTCGTTCACATATGTACCCTGAGAAATTCGGGAAATATCAGTTAGGAAATACAGCACTACCACAGATATTAACAACCTTCTGTCATTGACATCAATATGAAACCATTTAAGTCCAAACAGGACTGCATTTTTTACAAATGGAGGCACCTAATTATCAAAAACTGTTGCCAGTATGATCAGAATGTGCTCATGCACTGCAAAGCAACCTTCTTGCTCTATGCCATTTTCACGAACCTCATAAACAAATATTACAGAGCGCTTCACAGTATTCCGATTTACTAAAAAACAGATTATATCAATTCAGCGATGATTAACATACTCGCAGATTAAATCAAGTCCGAATCTTCCCGATCGCAACTTGTCGAACCAGGATTCGAGCACAAGTCAACTTGGAAGTTAAGCAAGCTCTATATCCACACGGCAAGACAGGTGGCACGAAGAGGAGTTAATCAATTAATTATTCTGCAGGTCAGGTGATGGAATGTTTTCACATGGCATCGTGGAGGAGACAGCAACCCAACCGCTATTATCAATCAACAGCACGTTTCAGTGAACAACTGTTGTTTGGTGTGCTATGATCAACAAGGATATGCACAGAATTAGATTGTTTAAGCGCATCACTTTGCTAGAAGTACAAACTGATTCAAAACGATGGCACATGCAGGAACTTAATAAGTGGGCAAAAAATTAATTTTTATACCTTGCAGAGATAGGAAAAATAGTCGTGCATCGCTTGCGGATTGCTCTAAATTCCTTCAAAATACTCGCAAAAGTCTTTTCGATAATGTTGAGTTATCCGATCATTATTAAAAAAGTTTGCAGGCGCACGAAAAAACGTTCACAAACTTCTCTGTAGATCTTGACATCGTCTGTGTCTCTTTTCTGTGTGATCCGGTTGATAACCGTCACTGAAACCTTGCACAATTTGGCGTGTTTAATGTTGAAGTGGCTGCTCATTGTTCGATTACTATGGCATTATGTCAGCAGATTGTGCCATTTTATTACGTTACATGTTCTAATGTTTCCTTTCTAGTCAAACAGTAGAAGAGACGACATATCTAATTCTGTGGGGATATGATTGGGTTTTGCACCACCATTCTACTGTGTGCAGGAAGAAACTCGTGAAGCTTGAAGTTACTTGAACAAATTGTTCATAGAGAGAGATGGCGCGGCTTGCAGCCTGACTGCATCCGGTTTAGGTGTTGACGTTCATTTAATTTGCGAACCCAGCATAAAAAACGGCTCGCTGAAGCCCTGCATTAAAGAATTCTACAGAAATAGCATTAATCATATACATGACTGATTTTTTTACAGAATTTTCACCTCTAGCGTAGCTGAGAGCAATGACTCAATGAAGAGAAAATAATATGCAAATTAGACTATTTCAAATAGACAAAAAGCAAAATCGATATGAATGCGTGCAGGCTAGATACATTTTAAAGTGTAGGCTAGATATAGTGCACAATAAAAGATAAAATAAGATTTTATTATGCATTTTAATAATTTATTGATATTAACATTATATTAAGATTATCTTTTATTATGCGCTATATCTATACTTTAAAATGTTCGCACACGCATTCATGTCGATTTCATTTGCGCATTCATATGAGATTGCGAAAAAGCAAAATAACAAAACTTCTCTCAAAAATATCTCAAAACTTAGAATGAGATAAAGCTGTCCCCATCAGTAACCTGTTCGAACGGCTCTTGAAAGTATTGTTGTATTGGTCAGGGAAAGTGGTGTGAAAAGCTGATTCCAAAGCAGTACCATGTGAACCAAAATGGTTTTCGAGCGACTTACACTGCGTCTCTGTTTTAAGCTCACATGATAGCATGTGAGTGCATTAGCTCTGCGTGCCCTTCTGCAGAAGATCTTAGGTTTGGACACGAACTCGTTTGCTGCAGAGCTGCCTCTACCGCAGCAGTATCTATAGAAGAGACTGAGTGGAGCAACATTCCAGCTGACTGAGAGCGGCTTCAACTGGCTAGCGAGTTTTCAATCATAAGATCCTTGACATCGACACGTTCTCAATTCGTTGCGCTTGTGGACAGCCGCCCACAGATGACAACAATGCTCCATCAGAGGATGAATAGTGGACTAACGATAGCAGGCAGCTGCTGGCACGATAGAGGCTACCCATGCGTTGAGGCTATCTAGTCCGGCAGCCAGAGCGAGTTTCTGCAGGGAACGAGGCCGAAAATGAGACTTTCACAGAATGATGTACACCGTATGCCTACTACGAATTCGCGCGTCTGCCGAGTTCTAGTGAGTTCCTCTTCTTGTCAGACACGATCAAAGAAAAACACATGTACATCCATGGGACGCAGATTGCAGTTTATGGTTGAAATGAAATTTTGTATGTTTTCTCTTATCAATTAAAATGTACTAGGTCTAGAGCCATGGTTTTTGACATGGAATGTCTTCAAGTCATTTCCTATCATGTGTAACTGATATTATCATGCTTCTGATCGGCGATGTATGCGATAATGTGGTTCAATGCGGATGAAGTGGGCCAACATATTGGTGCTTGCCTACAGTAGGAGGCTTGTCAAATCTGAATGCATGCACTTTCATAGATAAATGCTCATGAACCTGATAAGATATGACTTGAAGACATTCCATGTCAAAAACCATGGCTCTAGACCTAGTACATTTTAATTGATAAGAGAAAACATACAAAATTTGATTTCAGCCAAAAACTGCAATCTGCCTCCCATTGGATTTACATGTGTTTTTCTTTGATCGTGTCTGACAAGTAGAGGAACTCACTAGAACTCGGCAGACGCGCGAATTCGTAGTAAGCATAGGGTGTACATCATTCTGTGAAAGTCTCATTTTCGGCCTCGTTCCCTGCAGAAACTCGCTCTGGCTGCCGGACTAATCCTGTTTGCTGATGGACTGGACGTGCGATTTCCATGACAAGTATTTGATAACCGCTAACCCAGCGAAGGAGACAGATTAAGGAAGAATATTTTATTCTTACCTGATGAATATTGCGTGCAGATTCTCTTACCTGATTGCTGTCAAGATCCTTGAGAACAAACCAATCTTCAGCTTCGACAAATTCGATCACGGCGTGCTGATCATCAACAGTTTGGCTCTGTAGAGTTGAAGAGCAGTTGAATGAGAGAATGAAACGACTTCACATACATCTCTTATACCCACCTGGATAACGAGATCACATCCTTCCCTGCCAATCGTTGTAATCTTCGGCGACAGGATGTAGACATTGTCTGATGTCCGCAGATATCCTTTTTGTCGCATTTAATCTGAAACTAGAAAATTGACAGAATATTCACCAAAACAGCCGTATTCGTGTCTGAAATGATCAATCAGAGTTGCATTATTGACCAAAAGTAGTCGATGGATGTAAGACACTTTTGATATGCACAGACTCACAATCATCGATCAAAGCATTGATGGCTGGACCTCTTGCAAAGCAAGATTGTATGCAAGCTTATGCCTGGGAAAAATCCTGAAGATAGTGGAACATTTTGGATAAGGTCACATTCCAGTTTGTTTCAGCTCACTGTGATATTGAGAAAAATGAAAGGGCGGACTTAGCACTCAGAGATCGCGGGAAATATCGGATTCGGAGCAGGTAAGGCAGCAATTAAAAGGAAAATGAAGGAAAAATGGACAACCGAACTAAGACAAGATACGATAAAAGTCAGGATGCTTGGAGATCAAAGAACGCAGTTGAAAAACAGATATCAACGCACTAGAGAGGAACACTGCATCATTTCTTCTCAGCTAAGATGTGGCGAATCTAAGTGGTTGGGAAAATTTCCCCGGAGATTAGATAAAGAGATGGAGGAAGAATGCAGTTGGTGCCACTTGGTGACTAAGACGGTTGATCACATACTCCGAAAGTGTAATGCCAGGAAGATCCGGTATGCAAGGAGAAGCCACAGTATCACCGACAGTGAAGACCTCAATTAACCGGACAAATTCAATGATATTGTAGATTTCGTCCGCGAAATAGTTGACTTGTGAGCTTCTGAACAACATGTAATTTGTGTTTGCGATGAGCGTTAGCCCAGATGCGGGAAACAAAAAAAAGATGATCAATATTCCCCGTCATTCAACTTGAAAAGAGAGCAGATCATTTCAATACACAAACGCTCAAATGGTGCTCAACATGGTGCTCAACCAGCGGAGTCAATGATGGGCAAATTCGCAAATACCGTATTTTTTCGAATAGTGGCCGCGGCTACTACAAAACTGTCATTCTTGGCCACGGTTGCTATAACATGAATATCTAAGACGTCTTGACCAGTCATTGGTGGAACAATTTTAGTAAAATCTTGCAATGTGAAGAAAACCTCCCCAGGTTTAGTCGAAAGAAGATTAAATTTGAGTCAAAATGTGAAGTTACATACACGAACCATCTGCGTCCAGTGTCTTGAAACGGTCTATGGGACAACCACAGAACCTTCAAATTCCTTTCAGTTTCGATTGTCACTCATAAATGATCTGTCAAACATCAAGACAACAGTCGGATCTCCACAGCTAAGTGCATGGAAATCCGACTTTTCGCTTTGTTTGAACTACTGGAACTAGAATGGACAACAACTGCTTGCTGACTGTAATTTCAACTGCTCGGTGGTCAGGTACCGATCCAAGTCAATGTTGCTAGATCTTAAGAATTATTAAATTCCTGCACATTCTTGCCGTAAGGCGATAATGTTGAAAGTTACTTTATCAAAATGTATCTATACGAGCGTATTTGAAGGGAACTGATAACATCTTGAATCTTTACAAAGAAGACTGACAAGGCACCCGACTTTTTCGAGAGGAATTTTTTTATTGAGAAGTGCGTTGACAGCTTGCGTGACAGCCGAATTGTGAAGAGAAATTGTGGTAAGGAAGTTCGTGTTTACCTTTGATGGTAGGTTTACACGTTTGCCATTTACTTCTGCTATTTTTGAGTGTCTCGAGTGCTGTGTCGTTTGTGACCGAGACCAACCCGTCGACCGTTCCGTTCCCGGCGTGCCTTCGACCAAATATGAGGACTCCATTGACTGATTTCCTTAAAAAACTCTACCTGCACCGCTACCTTTTGTGAACCTCAATTTTTTGAAATCAATGAAATAATATTGTTTTCAGTTTTTTAGTCTTTCTACGCATAGAAATTAATTAATAAATTGCATCAAAATATATTTCGCCCGTCTGGCCATATCAATTGAGACAGAAAGAAATCCTAAGCAAAAATTTTGGAAATCAAATGCTAAATCATTTGAAATCTCATTACAAAATTACTAACTATCGATATTATTATCGATAGCAAATATCCACACATATCACAGTTCATTGATTGTCGTAGTTCCATAGTTCATTATTCAATAGTCCCATAGTTCACAATAGTTTATTCTATATCTCTCTAGTTCTTCTGTATAGTTACTTTTGGCATGTTTGGTTGGTTCCACTCTGTTTTGTTGTTGATGACGATCCTTTTCTGTTGTATGCAGTTTTTGGATGTTGACAGATTCAGCTGTTTGCCGTTCCACTGCGTTATTATGATGTACACTTGTTATATTCATTGAAAGTTGTTGTTCTGTGTTGTCATAATGTTCCTTGCAATGTCTCCATAAACTTGGAAAGAGAAATAAAGAAAAGTGAATTCAAAATGAAAGTTATTGAAACAGCGAAAGATACCGTAAAATCAAAACTACAAAGATCAAATCCGTTCGAGAAGAAGAAGTGCACAGCAGAAGACGAGTCAATCAATTTATTATATTCACAACATGTTGCATGCATGTGACCAATCTAAAAACAGTAAATTAGTTACATGTATAAATTCGAAGATATCAGAATAAAAAGAAATAAAGAATAAAGTCAGTTCTCAGAAAGTTGATGACCTTCTTTGAGCGAGCACTGCACTCTCGGATGTCGATCGGAACCTTAATCCAGAAACTGGTGCCGTAGAAACGCATTAATGCCTAATATGCAAAAGAAATACAAAGGAAAATGTGATACACAGGGAATTACCTACGAAATTGAATGTGAAGGATGCAAAGGGGTCTACATCGGAGAAACAGCAAGAAATGCGAAAATAACATGAAAAGCAATTGAGGGAAAAGAAGGATGCATCAAGTTTATGGAGACATTGTTTATGGAGAATTTGTTACAGTTAGTATGAATCGAAACAGTTATGGACTTATGACCTGAGGTGATAAGATGTTCAATTGTACATTTTACTAAAATGCGGTCTATGCATAGTTCCAATCAATAAGCAGAGAAAAACATAGTTGACATGACGTGAATATTTATTTAATGAACGAGAGAGATTTAGGTGACACTATTCGTTGTTATTTGTTCGAGAATCGCTATTTTCAATTCAGCTCTAACTTGATCCAGCTGCAAATGTACAACGCTTGATAGCAAAACAAAGAAGAAAATTGTTATTTTTCGCCCAGCGACTGTCGAACATAGTGAGCAGTGTGTGATTGTCACTTTACCAGTGTACTCACAAGCGCACAAGATATTGTAAGCCAGCTTTCTTAAGGTTCATCATTGCCTGCATGGATAAACTATGAAAGGGACTCAGATCAACGTAGTGTAGCATCTGGAGATCGACTTGATTTGTTGTTTTCTCTTCCAAAGTATAAAGCTATTATGCCTTTTTCAGTAAGACAAGAGATCAGTTGACAACACCCAGGAAGAGAGGTCGAGCAAGTACAGAAAGACATGCCGAATTTTTGATGAAATGTTGCGATAGCCTACATCAAGCACAAAAGGCATTCTAAAATCATTCGGGTACTGAAAAAGGTGCTCATTGGCTCGTCATGGTCACAGTTGACAAAAGAATGCGAGCCTGTCACACATTATCACAACACAAATGGAAGAAATCAGCATATTCTTGTCAATAAGACCGAATCGAAATTGGTTCAAAACTTTTTCATCTGCATGCCTACTGTGCTTGCTCACTGTTTGTTGCTTCTATAACTTTTTTGATAATGTACAACGGATTGATTGGAGTTTCCCTAAGATCACATCGGTGTGTCAAGACATGCAACCAATTAACAGAAAAAAATCATGCACTCATTATACTGAAAACAATCACGGCCCTATCGGTAGAGGAGTGACCCGATCCCAACTCTTAACGAACATCGACAGCAAGCGCATGCTTCAGACATTGGCTGTATGAAAGCATTTTGATCTTACTCAAATTTTTCTATGGGCAAGACTTAAAAAACCATAAGTGCAGGACTTTTGTAAAAACCTTGTGAATCTTTTATCTCCTGACATAGTCTAGTAGTGCAAACATCAAATTTTCGGCATGATATATGTGCACTCAGATGCACGATGCCTATGTCGGCGAATGTTCACTTTCAAAAATTTCGGAGAGCCATATGATGTTGTCGGTGAACGTTTCATAATCGAATTCCCAAAAAACATCGGATCTCAAATTGGCTCCACTTTTTTACATTTCTTAGCAATTGCACAATTTTGGTAGGCATATACAAGTACTTATCCCCTTTCAATCACTAACATAAGATAACTTAGTCATTTCATCTTTTCCGCTTTTGTCTAATAATATCTCAAATACATTTAAAATACACATGCTAGATAAAAAGCTTCTAGCAGTGTCACCACAAATGCAGTCGATGTGATGTTTAAAAGCCAAGTTGGGTGATTTCCATAACTGCTATTTTTGAGAATTGATACCGCTAAGATGTCACATCTGATTAATTTTTAAGTCTACTAGATAGCGGGGTAGATTAGCGGGGGGGGGGACTAGCTGCCTGCATGAAAGATAGAAAAAATGAATTTGGTGAAGTCACAAAAAGAGCGTCAAATCGAGATCATTCGACCGCCTCTCATCAAGGTGCACACAGGTTGTGAAGCAGAGGGCAAGCAAACAAATCGATGTCACAACGAGTGCTGCTCAACATTGCGGCAAAAGCTGTATTAAAAACTCCTTTTGCTGACAAAGAACTGGACTTCGCGCTTTAACATACAATGCTAATACAGTGGATAATGCAATTCATATATAGGTTCTTCAATGGTAGGAAGCTACCTGAAATATAGGAACAACGCCGAAATAGAGGAATACTGTAGGTTCAATACCTCCACCATTGAAAAGATGTAGCTATACACTGTAAATGGAGCAAATTCAAGACCCGTGCATTCAGTACAATGGTTTAATCATATACTTGCGCATGACAGGCTTACATAAAACGACCTGCATTTGCAAAAGTCAGTATTCCTACAGGCATATATATTTATATGCCTCATGTACACTGTATATTGTGTTTGATAGGCTAAATGGTGCTAAACTGTGACTAATGAAAATAAACTTTAAATTTCTTTGTGCGCCATCGAACTTCTCTGAGTGATTACAACAAAAAAAATAAAACAACTTGTGTTAGCATGTGGCAAAAAACCAACATACATGAAAAACTCAGGGAACTTAACAGAGGTTACTTTATTGGTTGCATCAAGGACTTATGCTTCAAGTATTTCATGGGCTTTTACAACATCTGAACAATACATGACAAGGAGAAGTAAACAATGCTATGTTTGATAAATTAATAATAGAAGATCATCATCTACAAAAGCAACAGTGAAATCAGCACTGACCTATTACCATTTCAGTTGACAAAAATTCTGCGGTTCTGACGTGAGCAGTCCAATGATACCAAGCAAGATTCTAGAGTTTCAACTAGATCTATTCTCTCATCCTACACATAGCATGATGCTAACCCTGCGAAAAATCTTTGCAACTTTTTTAAGAGATGCATCTACAACACGACAAAAATGCTACAAAAATTCAAGAGGGGATGCTTCTTATGGCGAGAATTTATCTAAGAAACGATATTTAATTTTTTGACGGGGTTTTCTCATTGATCAAATAAGGTTTAGCGCAATTTATCAAAAATCTCTGAATTAACCACATTTATTTAAAATAATGATGTCAATAAGATCGCCATAACAGCTAAATGTACACAATTTTCATAGTACTTAAACAACAAAAGCTCTGCATGGTTGATGACGATGCACGGGAGGTGATAAATTATCTTCATTTTTCAAGCATAAAGTGAAAGCACTCCCTCTTATTTATAATCGTCTATTGGTCTGTTGGTAAAGGTTAAAATAAAATAACGTGATAATACCCTGACGTTTCGTCCTTCAAGGACTTGTTCACAGGTTTGACAAAGCGGGTTTGATTCGGGGCTTTGTCAAACCTGTGAACAAGTCCTTGAAGGACGAAACGTCAGGGTATTATCACGTTATTTTATTTTAACCTTTACCAACAGACCAATAGACGATTATAAATAAGAGGGAGTGCTTTCACTTTATGCTTGAAAAATGAAGATAAAAGCTCTGCAGCAAATTGGAGTCATGGTGTTGAATTATTTGCTCCAAATTGCTCCCAATATCTATTGTTGCAGACAAGACTAAGTGTTGGAGATATTCACTGCCTTCATGCAAATGGTTGATCACACACTTTTCAGCAGAATTTGAGAAACAATGTGACACAAAAATGTAATTTTACAGGCACCCTTCAAGAGCTCAGATATTTACTTATTTTTTCGTTTTGAAGGTCGTCGACATTGGAAACTGGGTTACTGCTCACAATCCACATAAGCACCTTCAAATAGTTGCTTAAGCTTGATGTGGTTAATGAAGAGCCATGGCCTCTGCTCCTAGCTGGCAGCTACTCATAATCATGCCTATAACTTGATGAATGGTCTCGACAATCAAGCTGTTCTCAGGAAAATTCTTTAGAATATATTTCATTATCAGCTGATCACATAGAGTGCATCGCTTGCCATCTAAATTTCGGTTTTTGGAACCATCTTTGACATCGCAGTTCATTATGACAACCACAAGCCCACGGACAAACCTGAGCTGGGCAGTAAGATCACAATTCAGGAAAACATGAAGGCAAATTTGACAAAACGAAGTGAGGCCTTTGAAGTGCGATCTCTGTTCAACTGGTCCTAAATTCCTTCGTTGGATTCCTAATTGCTGGCACTCGATTGCTTCTGTCAACATATTTCCCCAAAATGTTCTACTACTGATGTCTTTAAACAGTAGTAATCAGACCCCACTATATTTAGACTTTGGGATGCCATTATTGTCAGAATCGTGGAGAAGTCTTGCCTTCTAATTGCCCATGGCAGTATCTGTAGGGTAAATCCAATTTAATCCACAACATTTGACGAAAATGTGTCTTTGATTTGTAAAATCCATATTTCTGAACCGATTTCAATAGTTTTTTTTAATCGAACCGTAAAGATCTCATCTATTATGGCATGGTTTTTAAAAAGTCACAAAGCCAAGACCTTCTTCACAAGTTGCCGTTTTTTTTCCCGAAAAAAGACCAAAAAAGCATGTCCAAAGTTGCAGTACTCTCACTTCAACACGGATTTTCGATTAGATACATTCAAATACACCCACTAATATTTATATCATCTGAAAGAAGAAGATCAGCTCTTTAAGACAGTCTAATTTTAAATATTATAATCAATATTAATCATTGAATTTTCCCCCTCGAGCAAAATGATGTCCATACGCTAACCGTTTTTTAACCGTGAATAAACGGAGAAGGATAAAGCGACGGAATGAACGGAACAAGTGGGTACGAGAATTTTTATCCGCCTGATGATATCACTTAGGTATCCCCAAGTTATCCGCGTTCATCGTTTCAGCATCTCTTGGATAACCGTCCATATCCTTCCATGTACAAGGATATCCCCACAAGATCCTTGATTTCCCTAAAAGCTATCCGCGTTTTACGGATGGTTATCCTCCATCGGAGCTCAGCTTACGACGGGTAACCATAGGTTATCGGTTATAGCTTATCAAGGATATCCAACGGTGCATCTACAGATATCATAGAAACCCATACTGTTTTGTAGTCCTCCACTGAGCTGTCCTCAATAATCGTTAACATGTGCATTAAGCCCATGATGACCAAATTTGAAATTGACAAAAATTAGTATCATTATTAAAAGTAGTATTTTATTACAAAAGGAGTGCTATTGAAATGGTTTGATATAAAAAACAAACAAGTCAAATACATTTATGACTCATGTAGAACACTAATTTCAAAACAATTTTAAACTTCAACCATACTATAGAAACGTTTGAGATTTCGTACACCACAATTACAAATCGGAAATATTGCTTTTCAGCGATAAGAGAAAAAATATAGAAATACAATTAAAACAATCTTATGTGTCACAATTACAAAATCAAAGTAAAAATTGAGAGCGATTTGGAAAGGGGAATGAGTCGAATTTCAGTCTGCACTTCATACTTGAAGGATATTGCTACATCCACGATAATATTATAAATTGCATAAACATTTTGGCTTGAACAAGAATTGTCGTCTGCACAAATTACAATTGCAAGGGTTGCTTTCAATATCACTTCGCATTAGATAGCAAAATACTTGTAGCAAAACATCAATCGACTTCGTAAGTGTTTCATCAAAAGATCACGATGCAAGTTAATGTAATAAGCGCTTTACACATCTCTAGTGTCGCTATCACTATTCTCACTACTGACCGACACAGTGTCCTGAGAGTCATTGAGTGGACTACTCATCCGACACTGCGATTCCATTTGAAGACGGTGTTCCTTGCTTTTACGTCGGTCACTACAGCGGGCTAGATGGGCACTGATACCCGTCAAAGCTGGTCCACTCCAACTGCTGCAGATTTCATTACTACGGAAGTAATGGCTTGCTGTATTCGTGGATAAGTTGATGATAATGGTTTCTTCTTTGACTTTGAAGACGGTTCGCGAGTAAAATACTGGAATATTTCATCTGGTGCTATGAGGCGGCATACAACACGGGCTACATAGCCTGCATCAGCCCTTCCTTTACCAATCCCTTTATCTTTTGGGGCCATTAGGAACAGCGACTTCCGTAAATCAGATCGGAGAATCGAGGATCCCGAAAGTCGGAGCTCGAGCTCGTCCAGCTGAAATGAAAATAAAACAACTAAGACATCTAACATTCTAGTTGATAGGAGGCATGATATATTAAATTCAATACTCATACTGCAGCATAACTTTTACAGACTAGTTTTACATGGATTTTTCACAGTCATAGTAATCTTAAACGAGTAATCGACGTAGTCATCAATCACCCATTTACTTTTAAGCACTGAGCATTCAATACTCTTGTACATGTAGAGAGATGTTTGAATTAAAATTTAAGACTGGTAAATATGTGTAAATACATGAACTATAATAGAAGTTATTTATTTAATAAAGCCCATGGTACAAAATTGATTCGAATAGGAAAAGAGGGGTAATATATGAATATAAGATTTATACTTCGTAATTTAAGCAAATTCGACCAACGGTCGGAATGATCAGAAAAATCAGACTTATGATTACATCAAATATGGATGGTATGAGCCATCCAATCATGGACTGGCAACCATGCATTGTAAAGTTCGAGCTCGCTTAATGTCCGCGCGTACTTTTCGGCCGTGGAGAACAGAAGTGTTTACCTGTCTATTACTTGAAGTCTAATATAATCTATGGGTGAAAGTAACTAAGAATTCAAATATATCCAAGCACTACTCAAGGAAAAATCGACTTTATTCACACTATTATGGTGCTTTGTCCATATTGCCTCTTTCCCCAATATGTTTTTCTTTTTCGTCTCACGTTCTGTTACTGTTGCATTCTAATAGTTAACAACGGCATATAAACAACCTGCTTGGTTCTTCTGCAGTTCCCCCCACATTTTCCTATCTTCTTCTGTATTGCGTCCTACACTTATCCTCTATCTCATAAAGGACAACAAAATTTGATGACCATTTGGACATTGCCTCGGTCATATTCCAGTGAAAACCGAGCTTCAACAGAGAGACGAATGAACTGATGGACATTGTCAATGAGTATGTAAGAAATGGCGAACTTGGGAGTGTTGTGATATGAAGATTGCTAAGATACGAGGTGCCGGTGATGTCATTCATAGGAGTATGATGCGTAACAAGGGTCAGATACGTAGTCTATGATAACTTCTTTTGTGCTGTCCATTCATTCCTACCATAGATAGCCACCTACTTCTTGTTCCTCCCTCTAACTTTGTACTTTGATTTCTACTTAGCAAGGAACGTTGGAATGCTACGTTGGAGAATCTGACAGGACTGCTGAAAAAAGAACAAATGAACAAAAAAAGAGCTGTAAGAAATAAATAATCTCATTTGATTTCTTGGTTACTTTCATCTGTCTTCACTACATCCGAAGTTATCTTGTTTATTCAGCATGACCATTATTGACACACGCTTGTTCTTGGGCATCACTTTGGTAAAACTTAGATGAAAATTTCATCAAATTCTTACAGAAATGATGAAAATATTCTTGCAAAAATATAAGAAGTAAAAGGTAAATTTCATCTGTATTTGCTGCATTTAAAGCACAAGAAAATGTAAATCAAACAGTGAGGTTAATGACTTAAGAAAGAACTAACCAAGCATTCGGCATCCACGCAATGAGCGAAATAAATTTTGTAACAGTAGTAATTAAAGCATGCAGAATGAGATGAAAAGTCACCAAGCTGAGTTTAAAACAAGCTGACAGGTCGAATAAAATGTTCATAGAAAATTAAAAAGATGCGTTTTTTTAAATGGATTAAATATGGGTATCAAATATAAATGGATTTTCATATAAAAGGTTATGAAATAGGAAATAACAGGGCATCAATAACCTAATAATCTTACAGGTAATATCATCAAGAATAGAAAAGTCTTCGAACTACCGAGGTCAATTTTTAGCATAAATAAAACAAGAAAAATAAAGATAAATTTCTCACATCATGAAAATCTTACTTCTAATCGATAATCATCGATAACTTTGACTTTTTCGAAGTACAAAGTATATACATGCTTAGTTCAGATATATGCCTACTTATACTGTTTTTTTCTTATCACTTTACTCCCATTTATTCCCCGGGAGTGATTATCGGTTGGGAAGTGCCACTTTAGTGGACTTTCGACCGGTGCGTTTGTGCATTTTTTGCCCAGATGCCCTTCCTGTCGACTACCGATGATCCTTTTGATCGGCCTCGAACCTGTGACCTCAGGACCCATAGGCAGGAACTTAGATCACAGCTGAATGATCCTGAAAAGCTGATCAAAAACCAACAATCCACCGCACTCATATAAAGAGGAAGTAATTAAAATTAAACTTACCGATGATTCATTTGTCACTGGAACCTTGAATTTTTCCAGGGCATCTTCAGCAACTCCCGAGAACTTGGAACCACACCCCAATGAGTCCATACCTTGCTCTAGTAACCGATCCAGTTTGGTATTCGCTTCATTCAATGATGGCTTCAACTCCTTCCCGATGTATTCCTGCAACACCCAAATTTAAGATACAGCATCAAGACTTACCAGAACCGATTTAGGTTGTAATTTTGTGGTAAAGCAACATTACAGCCAACATACATTACTAACACATATGACCCAATATGATAACTCATTATGACCCAAAAGGAGAAAGATGCCACTGTATAGCAGAAGAAACATATGCAATTCATGTTCCGCAACGTTTTTTCACCGTCACACAGCGAAAAGTCGAACTAGTTGAAGATCGCAGAGCAAATCAATTTCTTGAAATCAATGAGATTTTCATCATTTTTCTTTTGATTCTGACCGATGTGAAGACGATTTGTTCGTATCATAAACAGTTCCCATATTTACACACAAGGCCAAATATATAATTATTTTGATATGTCATGCGCTTGACCAATGGCTCTTCCTATTAATTACGAATTAAATTTTAACTTAAGTTTGAGAATTTGAACTTTCACCTTCCATGTAACTGGATTTAATAAAATTTACATAAATGAATAAGAATTATCAGTTAATGTTTCAGATCAGCTAAAATTTCAGATTCGCAGCTACTGCTAGACCAACGACGATTAAGTTCTTCACCACTGAGAATGTCACTACAAGCGCGTCACGGACTATTAAACAAATGAAATGACGGTACTTACCAATGCGAAATCAAGTTTTTCAATAAGCGATCTTTCTGCTGATGAATGGGGTTCAACCTGTATTTCATGTGAGTCTGCAAAATAAAGCATCATCAGAGTCACATCATTTTAAGTAGGACCACAGCTTGATGGATATCAGAATTAAACAATATATTGAAGTTATATTACATTATACATGCACACATGTCGAAATTTTTAAAAAATGAAGATGTCTACAAATTTACATGTAGATAATGCTAACTTGTAAGATCTTCGATTCATATCGGAACACGATTGATGATACAAGGTGGATGGTCGTTCGTCAGATTTCGATGACATAAACGTGATATTATCTTGCACTTGCAAGTGCTTGTCATTCGTTCTCATCGAAAGCCATGACACTTACCTTGCAATACCCGAGTGTCATTGAAGCTGCGGTTCACAGGCGAAGGACTTCGATTCGAGCTATCTTGTAATAACTGAGTGTCAGTGGAGCTGCGGTTCACACGCGAAGGACTTCGATTCGAGCTATCTTGTAATGACAGAGTGTCAGTGGAGCTGCGGTTCACACGCGAAGGACTTCGATAGGAATTATCTTGTAATAACAGAGTGTCGGTGGAGCTGCGGTTTACACGCGAAGGACTTCGATAGGAATTATCTTGTAATAGCTGAGTGTCAGTGGAGCTGCGGTTGATACTTGAAAGACTCCGATCCGGGTTCTTTCGTGATTGTAAAAAATTAATTATTCCGGATGATATCGTTTTCGCACGTTCACTTTCAGAGTCGCTATGTTGAGTTCCAATCAATGAATCGAGGAATTTTTCTGCTTCTTCTAGTGAATCGAAATATCTTTTGGTTTTCCCAGGCAGGGCGATCCAGGCGGACTTGTTGGGAGGGGCACATTCCGAAATCAGGGTCGACAAGTTTCTACAAAAGTAATACTAATTTGGTTGGAGTATCAATGGACGATGAATACATTATATGCATAATTAAGTTACTGAATCCGAATATTCATCACCATTACTGAGGTAAGACAATTTTACTTCTTATTTAACATTTTTTATTATTGACATAGCTACGGGAAAAATCGTCATTTTACCAAGTATCTCCCTACACTCATTTCCATATAGCCTATTTCCGTGAAGGTTTGTGAACGAATACGCTAATTTCGATTTTCGTTTCAAAACCTAGGTTATTTTACGATTTTGTTAATACTCGAATGTCGATGGAGTTGCCATCACATCAATGCGCAAAGCGTAGATAAGGTATGATTGACGCCCAAGATGCGCGAACGTAAACAATAAATTCCCAGCTACCTGTTACCACGTAGACTATTTCGGACAGACTGTCGGTTGCTATTGTTAACAATATAATAGCTTGGAATTTTTCCTCTAGATAACAGAAGAGCGCACTTCTTTCTTCAGATTCCAACTGCTAGACATTTCCCCCTAAACCAACTTTTAATCAGTGATACAAAAGCTTGTCAAGAAATAGTCGACAACATCTTGAAATCATATTTCTCCGCCGATTTCATTAAAATAAAAATTTAAAATGAAAGCAAATTTGAAAACCCATGTGATGGTGATGCTTATTTATTACTTAGAAACAGTAAATGTTTTGATGAAATAGAAAATCCGCGTTAAAATCGCTTTGGAAAGGGAATTTCTACGCGATAATTTCCGACGCCCGTCCTCCACGTGATCTACTTCGCTGGCTGTGTACTGAATTTAAGGATTAATTTTAACCTATAACAAATAGCAGACGCAATGGCCTATAACATAGACTCGAATGCGAGATTCCGAATTGAGTAGCAGTATGATCACAATCCATTGTGCTAAAAACATCTCAAAAATATTAAGTTATTAAGGTACTTTGAAGATGTGGCAACGTTTGTTTCTTACATTGTATTCTCAATGTCTCCTGTCCGTCATCAACTAAGTGAAAATCATTAAATTTATGAAACAGGAATTATAAATACCGATATAGGTAAATTTTTGAAAGCTAGCAACTTGAAAAAGATGATTATTGACTTCGAATTTAGTTTTGATTGGTATGTATCACGAAAACGTTTTTATATTCCACCACAATACTCCCCCACTCAATAACCTATATGAGTCAGAAATAAATCAACACAACTTTTCTCAATTTAAGCAGATAAACTGCTTGTGACTGCTACAAACAAATTTTGCAGCAGTTTGGTCTTTATGAAGTTGCAACGAATCACATGATTTTTATGTCTCATGCAACTGGTCCGTCTGATGCATCAAGACGGTTTATTATGGCATGAATCTTTCTTGTTCATTTACAATATGATGTATGTAAAATTATCGTGAATAAAACTTCCACTGAAAATAACATTTACCTCTCGTCTTTAGATCCAGGAGATGGCCAGAAACAGCATGTGAATGTTCCATCTATCTCTGGTGTGGTCGATATCCAAGATGAGGGAACTGTGAAAAGTGATTTAGGTCGCTCCCGATAAAAGTCAAATACAGCATAAGACTGGAAAAGAAAAAATGATACTAAAATGAACCCTTACGACCAATGTCTGTACACTGTGTTAAACATTTAATATTAAAGAAAATTAAATTTATGATGTTCAAATGATAAAAAATCACATGACTTTATAGTCTGGGGTTACGATTAATATTTGTATTAATATTGTTTGTATATTCCGAGTAGTGCTTTCATTTCATAACAGTTCTAGTTTTTTCAATCTCAAGTTAAATTTTCCTATCATCAGGTATATTGAAAAAAATGCGGAAAAAGCGGGGGATATGTTGTCTCCTTGAAGTCATGATAGTTTACAACCCAGTCGTCTCGCTAAATCATTGTATGTATGCCAACAAGCGGAAACAACAGCATAGGAGAAACTAAAACCTGCATACACTTTCCTTTGTAGGAAAGTCCACCGTTGTTTATATCACGTGAAGATATGAAATGTAACACCAGCATCTGCCTAATTAAGACCATTGTAGTCAGCTACTTAACCCCAAAAGCATGAAATAATATGTTATAGTCGTCGTTTAAGCAGGCATCATTTAAGGCAAGCTTTTTTTATTATTCGGCATACCCTTCAAATTTCAAATGATCACATGGAATGTGAGCCATCATCCGTTCGACTCACTGTAGCTTGATAAAAGAATAACACTGATATTTTTAAAAAACACTGATCATTTGATAGAGTATGGAATGATCAAAAGTTTTACTTCACAACACAGTTGGTAAACTTCAGACCACAAGATCTAGTAACCATTATCGATTAATTACATTTCAGTTATACATGCACACGCACAGTATGATACGTCACAAATTCATATACATTTTATGTACCGCATAACGTATAGTGTGTAAACACGAACTGAGAAAAGATCAAAGATTATATGAATGTATAGAAACTTACACTCTCCTTCTTAGCTCCACGAGGTCGTTTCGATGGCGGCTCCGTCACATCCCAATACGGCTTCACTGGAACTTTTTCTCGCTTCCCGAAGTTTTCCATCAGTCTATGGATTGAAGATTGGACTGAGAAATGTATGTGCACGTGATCATACATAAATCCACTAAAACTTTTCATCCGATGAATCATGCAACATTGCCATAAATACAGCACATCTGACTTCATGATATCCATACAATTCATTAAGATCGATTCGCATCCCCCTTCTAAGCTGCAAAATTCTGCCTAGGGTGAGTTCATCATTTGCGTACTTCAATGTATTGACTTTGTAACATCCGATAATCTTGGAATTCACTGGTTTGGTAAAAAATGGAGTTGTATTTACGTATCTCCGTACTGACACAGAGTTACCAGTCACGCTATAGACTTCGTAACATTTGTGATGCGATACATCAATATATATGTTGTTAGGAAATGAGGTCAAAACTGCAGACCTTGATTGCTGAAGTACTTTGTCTTTGTTTATTTCTTGTTCCATTAAAGTCTTCTTTATCATAGAGACTAATGGGTTCAAAGGTGACTTGATCGACTTCTTTATTTGCCCCAATTTACTTTCAAAGGAATATGCGGAAACTGAATCTAAACTGCCATGTACCCTAGCAGTCTCCGATAAATGAAGAAGGGAATGGACGTTATACACTAAAAATGATTCACCATAAAGAGATGAGGCTGCTGTACGTATGCTCTTAGCAACTTATTAGCGAGTTCATTTTCTTTTGTAGCGTGATTTTGATCCACTAATAATGAACAGCCAACACTAAGATTACATAAGTGCTCGTAATGAGCCTCTGTTGCTAATATACCTTTGAAAATCACCTTGGCAGTATAAAGAAGCATTTGGCGGAACTCCGTAGCTTTGAAGCGCTGAAGATCTCGTAAGGTTCGCGGACGTCTGGCAAAGCAGTTAGGCACGCTAACTCTAAGGGCATTCAACCGATTATTCAATAATTTCAAGTTCGAAGATGAAATTCGGCAAGGCACATGATTTTCCCCGACAGTCTTTGGGCCGGTGGTAATCCATGTCAGAAATCGTAACATTAAACCACTTCCTAGATGCATTAGATCGTATGGGAATGTGTGAATCATATCACAGTCTGTAAGCTCATAAGGGGAATCAGTTGCTTTGTGATGCCGTGTTTGGCGCCTTTCTCGAAAACTTTTATCTGTTCGCATTTGAAAATCTACCTCCGGCCATATCAATCGTTTACCATCATGAGCTCCTTTTGATTCACAATAATCACACCCAAAAAAACCATTGAATGAGATTATACTTTTGACCATGTGACGGGCAGGGGTATCGCATATGTGAGCAGCGAATTTGACATCGTAATGTCTGTTTTGAAACCAAATGCCCTTTTCCGAAAGTACATTTATTTCTAATATAGTTTCATGCAGAAATTCAAGATTTTCCGGTTTTGAAGGACCGATAGTGAAAACTACAGGGAAAACAACCGTGGGCAACAAATTGTCAATTTTAGCTAAAAGGGGCCACGCAGATTTACCAGAACTTTTGTAAAGTGGTAAGCCATCAATATTGTCTTTGATGATTAAACAATTTATGTTGCTCAACGCATCCTGTGAATACCTACTTAAAGCATATTGTATTTGCCTCTCGTAACCAAAGTAGTAATAACTCATGCCAGATTTACTAACAATTTCTGCCCGAGGTATATGTAGTTCTTAATGTTCGAGAATCTAAAGGCAGCGAACTAACACCATGTTTCCGAAGAGCACTCAATACTCTATTTGTCTGTAGGTCAGTCATGTCCGTCTCAATGACAGCTCTCCTTAAATCATCCCAAAGAGTGTTGGCATTCAATCTGCTCATATCATCATCAGTAGAGCTAAAATCGATCTTCTCATCGCTTTCAGGCCTATCCTCATCCTCATTACTCGAAAAAACTGCGTCAGAATCGGTCTTTTTGACTTTGATTCAACATGATCACCGCTTGAGTCAGCTTCTTTGTAAACTGATGCCTGGCTGTCATTATCAATCGAATCTACTTCATGTGTGCCTTTCCATGTACGAAAACCAATTATTGCATCTCCCCTTTCAGCCCCGTCAACCTGTTCTGATCTCGTTATATCCGATTCAATATCTGATCCTCCACAACTATTTTCAAACAAGAAATCCACGTCACTATCATTTAAACACTTGTAATTGATTTTAGATATTCTTCGCGTTTTAACGTTTCCTTTCGTACTTTCTATCACTTATTTTTCTCTTTCCGAAATTGCACTTTCGGTCACCAATATTTGAAATATCGCTTGAAGACATCAAATTCTCTGCATTTGCAACAACCCTGAAATTGAACGTATATGTATAATACATTTTGTCTTATAAATACAAAAATCTTGTTAGTAGCTGTCGCCCATAGTCAGGTCAAGGTTGAACCATCGAACTTGGGTTGAAACATGGGCATTGGATTGATTGGGTAGGGGTACCAAAGGTTCCCAAATAATAATCGTCAAAAATAGATCGACGATTTAATAAAATGAAGAGCACAGCTGTAAGTGTACCATGTGTCACTATTCCTTCTGAGTAGGTCTACATGCACTGTGTTTTATTCCAATTATGATTAATTAGGTCGAGCCCTGGACCCGACCCATGTAAGTCAGTAATTTCACGAGGAATAATTTGTACTGAAATCGGTTCATTCTGATTGGCCTTTTCTTTATTTCCCAAAACTGTATTTTGAATATGTTGAGTTGGGAAGAACTAAGTTTTGTTCGATATTCAAAATATATTGCACATTTTATATTTTGAATATGAAACAAAACTTGGTTCTTCCCAACTTAACATAATCATGTCAAACCAAGGCATTTTCACAACATGTATTTTGAATATCTCAATGATTCCACTAGTGCTCATTACCTGTGAATTGAGTTCACCGACATCCAACAGGAGAATGGGATGAATGTATAATAATAATAATAATAAAAGACATTAACATACATTAAAGGATACAAATACACAGGAGGGATTGGTCCCTATTCAAGCCGATGTTAGGTGAGGTAAATTTAATTTTGCTTCACATTCACGGGTATAACGGTATTGCGGTATCATCAATTGAATAGGACTTGCATTTTTACATCATCTTTACATCTGCCCGAGTCAGCATAACAGAAGCGGAGACCAAAGGTGAGTTCATGGTTTAAACCTCCACACTGAGTTCCAAGGCTCGGGATTTTTTGGATGTATACCCCATCATATTCGTTTTAAGGCATTCAATCAGTTTAGAGGCGAGGGGACCTTTGTATGATTTGGATGCTCATTTTGTGCATGTCAAATTGTCATTAAAATCCAACGTCAGACATTAATACATCATGCAAGACTTTATTGGAAGTTCGATCTCCATATCTACATTGATTAATGTTCGCTTAACTTTATCATCTGATTTTGAAAATTACAATTTGAACTAATGTGCTATCATTCAAATCAATTTTGAAATTCAGATTTAAAAGTGCGCGCATCTAACTGATGACACCAATTCCGATGTGAAACACAAAATCAAGTTCACCTCGTCTTACAAAATTGAAGTGTCTTGAATGTTTCAATACAAATTTACCATGATTGACTTGCTTTTATGGAGTCGATGGATTACGTTGGACTGTAGCTTCGGTTAATTTGCAACTTCCCACCGGCCAAAAGTACAAAGCCAAAAACTCAGACAAGTTCTGAAAATCCAATTCCTACCGCGAGTTGCGCGTGGATCTTCTACCATATCGTGCTTCGCTTCAGCGCGATTAGTATTAAAAAAACGGCGCGTGGGTCATTGCACTTCAAATAGAATAGGAATAGTGCACACAGAAATAGAAGAGATCGCGTTTCATAACTGAATTAATATAGTGAAGGGGTGCGAAAAACCTGTGGCGTACTTCGGGTAAAAAAAGCAAACAAACTTAAATGGACCTCCCATCATATTTTCCCAAACAAGCATGTTAAATTTGTGGCTTATGTTCCATCGATTCCTAATGGTTTTGAATGCACGCAAGCCTACATACAATGATTCCACATGACAACCTTCAATATTTCTCAGCACATTTACTGTTTCAATGCAAGTTTGATCAATTATATTTTAAGATTGGTACTTATTCTTTTAATTCTTCTTCTAAAAGTTTCTCAAATTTAAATCACCTGAACCCCTTCAGCATTACATGCATGTATTAAGAGTTATAGGACCCTTTATCAAAGATATTTCAAATGACCTATTGAATTATACTCATTGTTTATGGCCATCTATTAAGTTTTATTGGAAAAGTGCAAAATGTATCCGAATTTTTGTTTTAGAAAACATCAATTATAACTAACGCTTCATTCTAAACCAACTAAAAAAGCTTCATAGGTCATAGGAACCAGGAACATGCTGCAATGATGGTGCAAGCTGAATTTTTGTCTGATTTCACTATAGTTTGGATCAATATCGCATAACCCGTTCCGATTCAACTGAGTTAAATAAGTGGCCACTGCCTACTACACACATAGATGGCTGAATATAGTATAGTCTGAAATATTACATAATAGTCATTCAATTAGCTAAAATGCATTCGTGGAAATTTTTGAAAAGAATAGACAGGCCGTTCACGTTCCACCATTTTTGCCGTCGTTGAAAATGTTAGTGCAATTGAAATTTTCATTAAAACAAACAAAAGAACATGCGTTACTATTTAAGCGATTCATAGAGTTTCTGGAAACCGTCTTTTGCAAGCAGAATGCATGTGAATGCTGTTTAGTTAATTTCATCTAAAATTCTTGTGTCGTAAAAACACACGGGGACAAATTTTTTAATCTATATTTTCTAGGAGAGTATATTCAACAAAGTCCTTATAACCATAAGTAATACCCATGACCCATACATGAACAATCAACATGATCAACAGGACATAATGCCAGATGGCATAATGCACGCATAACTGTTAAATATGGTAGTAATTTAAGCGTCACTATGCGCGTAGCCTTTCCTACCGTACCTTTACTGTCACACTGCACAATAAAATAATCCTGGACTGTTTGTTGCTGGTGTGGCTCGAAATATTTAAATCGTGTTGCATGTGCTACATATGGATTCAAGCAGACTACAGTAAATTAGAATAGTCACTTTTCGTGGCATTGTGCTAAAGACAAGCGGGTCACTCCTTCTCTTTATTTGCCCTCGTACAGTTATGTGCAATAAAAGATAGAACTTTTTTTATTTGCTTTCATTCGCATAATTACGCGCACAAACACCGTTATTTACATGACAAAATCCATCTTTATTCTTACTTTCACTTCCTCTACCTACTGTTTTTACTACAAATCACGTCTTGACAATGTATCATCATCCAAATGTGAATTTGTTTAAAGTAGTTGATTTTCAAAATATCTGGTAGCTTAGGAACGTCAACAAGGGAGATGAAGTAATAAGTCTGTGATTTAGCAACATTTTTTGCTTATGATGGAATCGCTCCGTTTCATCTCAAAGTGGAGATCAGCTCTGCGTGGTCGACGGCACGTGACCCTTGTGTGTGTCCTAAATCAACGAAGCATGCTCATATTTTAGCGATCTGCGAAGTCACTGTGCACAGATTACACCAGCTGTTGGAAATTCCACCATCATGAGAATTGAACGAGATGCTCCCACACAAATGGCTCGATGTTTACACTGTTGTGACGTCATACTGAATCGTTGTCTGACTTCTGTTATTAGAGAGTTGAAGCGAACGCGACAGACAGTGACTCAGTGAGACGGTGAACGACAGAGTGAAAGGCTCATGGTGCTGTAAATTTTGCTGTGAATCATTCTGACCTGCCGGTGAAATGGCGTCTAGTAAGTTGTTGTTAATAGCAGTTTATTCAAATTAAATCGTCAAATTTGTGGAACATCTGGTGAATAGTCACTACATCTAATAGTTCATGAGCCAGGAACACGGTTCTATATTTCAGCTAGTAAGAGTATAATTATCAAAGTGCTAACCCGTTGATGTTCAAATGCACAGTGCACCAAATCTCATTTATGACGATATTCATTGTTGACTTGCACCCATTCAATAAATGGTTGATCTAGTATAAAAAGTTATGACAATCAAATGGATCAGTAAGTCGGTCAAATTTTTGGCATATGATAAAACGAAGCAACCACCGTAAATGCATACGGTGCATTTATTTACACCATGTCAATTATGCGTGAGCTATTAGATAAAATTTCGCAAAAATGATCCGATTCACCCCATATTAATACATTAATGTCAAAAGAATAGCTTCTTCCGAGTTGCTACGTTGAATTATGAGCGCCTCTTTAAGAGCATTTCAGTTGGCCTATTTATGAAAGAGGAATGGCAGCTGACGAGAAGTGGTGCATTTTGTAAATTAGTACTTTCATTTTACGAAAATAAGCGGTTCTACAGCCAAGTTGAATCAGCGAAAATGGGGTTGTTTTTTTTTTATTACCAACTCATGGCCTGACTTAATCAGACACTAAATGACGTGAGGTTATTCGCACGCAACTTTGCGTGTCAATAACCGGGTAACTGAGGCCAAGTTATTCCTACGTGAAAGTGTGTACCAACAACGGTAACTATGCAGTGAGGTTATTTAGACGAGAATTCGTCAAAATAGTAATTATTTTGTTGATCGGATACATTTTTGTATTACATGATCTGCCAAATATTTTGCAGGCCTCTTTTTTTGCCAATAATTAATCGCTAGAATTGAGCACCTGCTTCGTAGAGGTGGATATCTATTGAACAAGTTAACCATGATTCATTCACATTAGTGCTGTCTTATTCATATGGCACAGTTAGCCCACATCGGATTCACCGGAAATTTCAGTTATGTATTTTGCACATCTGTCAGACTGCTGAATCTGTCTTTTAGCAATTTGTAGTCGCTGCTCATTCTTGATTTAAAGATAGTCATTATCATTCTTGGCAATTTTACAGTTTTCAATTTTAAATGCAACAAATCAGAAGGTACATCAGAATTCAATAAGCACATCAAAAGGTACAGTGCTCTTGTATAATCCCTGGGAGTATTCAATTCAAAAATTTCAAACGGGCATTAATTACTTTGCTTAGTAATTCGGATGATGCTGCTTTGACAAAGTAAAATAGGATGAATCAGATACTGATGTTGCGAAATCTATTAATTTGCTCAATGATAGACAGTGCGACATGATTATTAATGTAGGTCTACACATACATAACGTGAAGTTTCACAACACACCAAAAATTACAGACTTGCAGATCTAAGAGTAGTTGACTTCATCAAAATTTGCTGTACTAAATCGACCGTCAAGTTAATCGCCCACCCATTATCGCCGAAGCTTTAATACTCAAATTCTTGTCAATTCAGAAAAAAGGTCTTCCTTCAACCGAAATATATATATGAACTGCAACTACATTTTGCTTTGAGATCAGATGGGAGTGAGACCCCAGCTAGTCAGCTAACTGAAGTAAAGTGATTGTAGTTAGCACTAATTAGCAATAACAGTCTGTTTAGGATAAAATTAGAAACTGTTGAACGTAGCATTGGAAACTTAATACCCCGCCGCACTGGCTGTGTTCATGCCGATGTCAGACTCACTTGTGCGGTGGAATTAACTGATATCTGTTCTCAACGTCCATACATAAATTCGAATGTACAACACAAATGATCAAACCAAAGGCGGAGCGCTGGTTTATTCTATATAGCTCTATAATGAAAATTTAATTTGAAGATCTTTTGCAAATTGATACAGCCTATAATATTCTGTACGATGAAATCTGCGTAATTCTGTGTCCGTTGTCTCAAATGTTTTCATTTGCATCTGAATGCTTTGTATTGCTTTCCCTTTTTCTGTTGTGAATATAGTTTTATTTTTCAGCTATTTGCCGGAAGCCGAGGAACTATTGTATTAATTGCTCAATATATTCAAATGCAATTAATACAAAAGTATCTGCAGCTTAAGGCAGGAGCATCATTCATCATTTCTCCTTATTTGCATCAGACCGGTCACTAACTAAAGATCAATCATTTAAGTGATATATCGATATTTTTGTTTTGATCTCATTTCAGAATTTGACTATTTCTTCAGAAGTTGTTATCTCCACACGGATCATCAACCATTATTATTGATAATGGGGAAAACACAAGGCAATACTCTGGTGTAAGATAAACTGAGATGTTAGGATATCACTTAAAAAATATTCAAATTCCACATTGGATGCTTTCATAATCAGAGAAAAATTAGGATAAAAATTTTATATGTTATTTAGGTAGGGCCCATCACATTTCCAATATTCATCATTGAATGGAAATCTAAAACTGATCAATGAATGAATGTACAACTGGTTATCAGCAAGAAGACGAAGTATTTTTTATAGATCCGAGACAAAGATTACAATATGTTCAACGGGAAAAAGTTCGCAAAAATGCATTAATATAGGAAAACAATCATATACGCCAGCGCACATCAATCGTGCAGATAAGTGTGTGGTTTACAATCATCTATTTAGTTCGTTAATAATCAGTTAATTTCTATGCCAAATCAACTCCAACATTCTAACCATAGGAAATGGATCTTCATCTGCATTTTTTTTCTTCCAAACGTCTACGGATAACTGTGTAATTTTTCACTGCTTCAAAGTTTTGACATAGCTATTCAGGTCCTTTCAATTTAATATTGAAGCTGGCGAAAAAGTAAAATCATAGATGTCCCCACAAATCATGCTTTGATTGCATGCTTCCCTTATATACTTGTTCGATTTCAATGAAGTATCGTACTTGCAAGCAGTCAAGTACCGTACACAAGAATTTAGCAGAGACATCGAGCATCATATTGTCTATTCTCTTCAATCAATTTAGTATATAATTCTTTTGTTTGATTTTGCAAATTTATACCAGTTGTAATTTTTCTCCGTATTTAGACATGATACTTCAAAATACTTGCCAAATTTAACATTGCATGTGTTTTGAAAACTGAAGAATATTGCGTGTAAGTTTAAGAGGTGATTGAAATAAAGTGCACTGTTATATGACTGAACAATTCCCTTCGAATATACATCAGGATACAAACGAGGCAGCAGTCCCACATGCCCGATCCATTGCATATCAAATTGAAAATTACTTTCTTGGCTATCGATGTAGATTAAAGGTTGTTAAATTTTTTGTCTTCCGCCTTCCTTACTGAGATAATTGTCTCTGTCATTGGTGTAATGTATGATTGAAAAAATTCTACAAATATGCTGGACTTAACAAATTCTGTGTTAAAAATTCAAAAACGAATTGTTTATTATTTGCTGGATGTCGAATTGAAGAATTGAACAAACAGCAACTTGGTCTGCTGATTTCTCCACATTGATTCGAATAAAAATGATGCGAAGATCGTTATCAGTTTGATCCGGGAAAAAATTAGGCCTATCAAGCATATGATTTTAATGTAATTGCCTATATCCACGTAAAAATGACAGTTTTCTTCACATCTGATGACATCTTTTCGTTAAATAAGTAATGGCTAAGTAAGTAATAAAGCAAAATCACTAGGTTAAAGATATTTATTCTTCGTTTGTGATTTCAGTATTCCTCGGATATCTTTCCTGATGATATCCAAGGATAACTTTCTTAAAATATAAACGATTCGGACATCCTCGGATATCCACCAATTTTTTTAAATTTTATAAATGACATCCACGGATATCATTTTGAAACTTTCTTCTAGCCGCGGACATCCACTTCATAAATAATGATATCCAATCTTCATCCTTGAAAAATACGGATATACGTTCGAAGAATTTTGCTCGGGGGGTCACTAGGTTTCCATTGTCCAATGAAAAAAATGTCCTCTGACCGAGACGTTTTCTGTCCTCTGACCGAGGTACCTTTTCTCGAAGAATATTGATTCTTCCATTAAACGTTTTGCACCAAACGAATCCTCTAGTGTGCTAGTTTATAAATCCGTAAAGAAAATTCAGTTTGGTGACGTTACAAGTGAGCAATATTGATTTAAAAATATTTTTATCCGTTTTTTCGACCAGAGAATTTGAATATTCCCAAAAATTTCATATGGATGCTAAAACCAGAAATTTAGTCAGGAATCGATGAAATTTCACAGCATAGGAGGGATCCATGCTCTTAACATCTATGCAAAAGAAATTTTTCATTTATATCAATTAACCCTCTCAAAATCTCTAAAAACCACGAAAATGTCCTCTGACCGAGACCCTAAAAAAATCTCGGTCAGAGGACAACGTTGAAATTGAAGATCTCGGTCAGAGTACAAGGGTCTCGGTCTAAAGACATGATAATGTATGCAATTACATTTAGATCACTTCGTTTTACGCGTTCAAGTATTCGTCCAAAGTTCCCGCAGTCTCATGAACCCAAATGCACAAACCGAAGAGTTTCCTGTTCGACATCAATTTGTCCTCTGACCGAGACCTTAAAAATCTCGGTCAGAGGACAAGGTGGGTCACGGTCAACGGACATTATATGCAGCACATTACATTTTGGTCACTTCGCTTTACGCATGCAAGCATTCATCCTAAGTTCCCAGTTTCATCAGCAACCCAAATGCAGAAGCCGAAGAGTTTCCTATTCGACATCTATCTGACCGAGATCAATTTGTCCTCTGACCGAGATGTAGAAAAAATGGTTTTTTAAAAGTGCTAGATTTCTATGGAAAGTTTTTATTTGGTGTGGTCGCCGCTAAGATTTTCGTGTTCAGCGTAAAAAAATGAGTATGTATGCAAATTTTCTCGGAAATCTGAGACCCAAAGTTGAAAAGACAGAAATGTTGTGGAATAAAAGGTGGTGGCAAGTGAACGAAATAGAATATTCGACTGAACACATAGAGTAATGCATGTAATGCAAGGATATTTATGGATGTTAAGATCTTACTTCTGATGACAAATTAGCTGCATTTCTCAATGTTTAATACAGGCATCCTACACCGACTATTTGTGCAATTGAATGCATGAATAATCCTTGTAAATTACAAAATTTCGCTTAGGCAGCATGCCTTTAAGAATATAGTGAAAAATAAAAGTAATGAAAAAGTCGATGACGTTTTAATTGCACCCAACATTTTCAGTTATGCGAAAATACTCGTCGGAAATAATTCGAGATCGTTACTTCTTCATTTCAATTTTTACATACTGAAATTAAAGACAAGCACAATTTCAGAGGAACTTTCTGTTTAGTTATTTATCAATTCATCAGAAAATATACGTAGCATGGATATTGAAATTAAATGAATGTGTACATATCGGACCTTTTAAACAAGTACATGGGTATGATTTGTTGAATGACGTCAGTCAACAGCAGTTCATGAATGCGAGAACACAAAAACGTTATTTTATTGTACGGGATACAAGATCCATCTCGAGTGGATTCAAAACACTGGGTGATCATTTTTGTAACACTTCGATGAAACAAAATAGCATTAGGCGTCCAAATCCATATTGTGCATGGTATTGGAGGAGTTTCTTCTTTGATCTTTGCTCTAATGAGCTGTAGCGCTTAGATGTAGGTATTTTCTTTCTACGATTCTTGTAGTGACCGGGAAATCATCCTCGAAGGTCATCTTCTCACCATCATATGATTACCTTCTGCATTTGATATTGTGTAGAATAAAAGTCTCGACTTGAACTGAAAGAAAACAATTGACTTTAATCTAAAATAAGCATTAGATCACATTTTTTGTTCTTAAAAGAGCAATGAAAAACAACTTTCTTGATCACTCCTACAATTCTTTTATGATCTCAGTTAAATAAAATCAATGACAAGAACTGCACTAAATTTTCGGCCATTGACCTTCACGTGGTGCGATGTTGCATACAGCGTTGCCAGACCTAAATTTCATTTTTTGCGCAGCCAGAAAAAGATTGCGCAACAAGATTTCCTACATCGTTGATGTTATCCCTTTTTCTGCTTCAGAATTGACATCAATTTCAAAGACGCTCTATTTGCCAGCTCATGTTTGTATTACTTTCATCGCCATTATTCACGTCTGCCGAGTTCTAGTGAGTTCCTCTTCTTGTCAGACAAGATCAAAGAAAAACACATGTAAATCCAATGAGACGCATTGCAGTTTTGGCAAAAGTGAAATGTTCGATGTTTTCTTTTATCAACTGAAAAGTACTAAGGCCAGAGTCATAAATTTTTGACATGGAATGTCTTCAGGTCATTTCCTATTATGTGCATGTGCTTTAATCATGCATCTAATCGTCAATGTATGTGAGAATGTGGATAAAAGTGGATAAAGTTGCTTAATATGCTTGTGTTTGCCGACATTAAGAGACTCGCCAAATCTAAATGTGTCTAGCTTTATAGACAGGGGTGCATGAACATGAAAGGAAATTACCTGAAGACATTCCATCCCAAAAATTATGACTCTGGGCTTAGTACTTTCCAGGTGATCAGCGAAGACATAGAAAATTTCATTTTAGCTGAAAACTGCAATCTGCGTCCCATTGGAATAACATGTGTTTTTCTTTGATCGTGTCTGACAAGAAGAGGAACTCACTAGAACTCGGCAGACGTGCCGATTTGTAGTAGGCATAGGGTGTACATCATTCTGTGGAAGACTCACTTTCGGCCTCGTTCCCTGCAGAAACTCGTTCTGGCTGCCGGACTAGAATGAGATTACCGACGGATTCTTCAAGAAAATAATGTGCCCAAAACAATACATACAAACTCCTTCATGAAAAATTTCAATCTGGTCGCTTTATATTGACGAAAGCTCGAGCTTCTCAACGAAGACATATTTTATGTATGTCAATGTTTTCAACATTAAACTCGCATATTTTTCAAGCCGCCAAGTGTTTCAATGATTCATACGAACATACTTTCATGTGATTCAATTTTGTATTAACATGCCTAGTCTGGACCATCTTCTGTTAGCCTCAGCTTTTCAATAAACACCAACAGCAGTTATTGGTTCTCGAGGGAGATTTCTGGAAAACTTCAAACATAGTTTTTCCCTACTTGGTAAACTTGTTTCTTCCTTTTCACTTACTTAAATGTTTGTTACCTATTCAAACTCTGAATATCAACGATTTCCACATCAAAAATATACAAGCATTATATATATTTTTCAGACTGATTGAAGAGCAACTGTCGTTAATCAATGGGTTGGACATTCTTGTTAATTTTGTAGGAATCTGAAAGCTTAGATCTACTTACAGTCATACAGTGATAAGACATTCTACCCGACCCGACTGGTGACGGATGCCAATTGACCCAAATTCTTTTAAAAATCTTAACAACAGATAAAAAGATTCGTTAAACAAAAGTATTGGTACTCACGGAGAATAAATAAGACCGACTGAGGATTTCAAGACAATTCGCTTCTCTTCCACTTCATCATCAATAGCCATTTATGAATCTGGTGCGGCTTCAACCTCGACCACAGTTGTATCCCCAATCCTGGGAACCTTTCGATAAGACTTGCATATCTTGCCCTTCTTTTTTTAATAATATCGAATCGAAGTCAACGTGATTTTCTTTACCCGGGTTTCTTTTGAGCATCCGCAACTCGTGCATCCTGCAAGGGTGTGCCAGCATTATCTATTTGCCGAGCAACCGCATTTCTCATTTGGGAACACGCGAATCATATGTTCCTCACCGTCAATGCCCGCTATGAGGAACAGACCCCGTTGAGAGACATGTAGAACCTGGTCTTGTAAGAGGGCACGTTCTACAAAATAACCAATGACGGTCGAGAGGGCTTTTTAGCGGGCCTAAATGGCTTGATGGTTGATACACCTCGAATAATTGTTTTGAATTCTGCAAGTTGTTTTATAAGATGGGAAAACGTCTTTTCAAATTAATGATTCTCGGAAGAACAAAATGTACACCATCAACGGGTTTCAATTGGGTGACAGTCAGAATTCTGATTCCATACTACATCACCTCCATAGTACAGGTAAACTTTTGGGCATTCTGGATTTGTTGCACGTTGCGTGGAGGAATTCCTGGAATGAAATTTAAAGATATCTAAAAATCCGAAGAGCAATTCGGTCTATTTATATCCTAACTAAATCAGATAAATGTGCATGCAATACAGCAAGAAATCTTCTATAAATTCATCAATAATTACAGCATGATACTGGTTAATATTTGGTTGATGCTCTTTAATGAGTTCATCCTGTATAAACTGCTTGAAACTTAGACAAAAGTAATTGCAAAATGCGAAGTGCAGAAGAACTTAGAAATCGTCGAGGCTGGACTCAGTAGAGAGATTCGCTAGTAAATTCACGATGCAACAAATCGTAATATTGTGAGAACAGAGAGATTTCATGAAGAACGTGCATCATTCTAAAAATTCATAAATTGTGGTACTCCTCAATAGATAATTTTGTACTGCATCTAGTGATTCATTTCAACGTCTTCTCGCAGTCCACACGTCTCGGAGGATCTACGTTTCCAAGTGAAGCGGTTGAAGGCGGAAATTATTACTATTATGTAGCCAAGCAATTCACAACAAGAGTATGAAGCTCTCTCATCTAGAGACAAAGCATGCCGATTGGATGATCCATGCTTGGCACAAGTAGTCCGGGAGCTAGCGCGAAGTTGTGCAGGGAACGAGGTAGTGCATAAAACTTTCACATAGCATAGTACACCTCTAGCCTACTGCAAAACTTCGCGTCTGCCGGATCAGATCATTTGCTTTTCAGAAATATAGAGGATAACACAATCCTATGTATTTCCAGTGGTAAAATTGTGACATTTAAGGTGTTGACTCCATTTTTTCGAATTTTTGCCCATAAAAGTTACACAAATTGGTATTTTGTTGAACTGGTTATTATAGAAATCATCTACAGATCATGATCTTTCAAATGAGCTGTCATTCTGTGACAGAGGATGAAGTAAAGTGTACAAGCAGACACTTTTCGTTGGTGTAACTGCAAATTTTAACATAGAAATTTCAGGAAAATTGTTGATATACTCTGACAGATAGTGTCCTTTTATACACTTTACTTCATCCTCTGTCACAGAATGACAGCTCATTTGAAAGATCATGATCTGATGATCTGAGATGATTTCTATAATAACCAGTTCAACAAAATACCAATTTGTGTAACTTTTATGAGCAAAAATTCGAAAAAATTGAGTTAACACCTTAAACGTCACAATTTTACCACTTGAAATACATAGGATTGTGTTATCCTCTCTATTTCTGAAAAGCAAATGATCTGATCCGGCAGACGCGAAGTTTTGCAGTAGGCTAGAGGTGTACTATGCTATGTGAAAGTTTTATGTACTACCTCGTTCCCTGCACAACTTCGCGCTAGCTCCCGGACTAAAGTTGTTGGAAAAAATACTCATGCATGATATGTAATCTACGTAGCTACTTTATGTGGTCTACTTGGTATATGTAGTTTTGTTCGACACATGGGTTTGTTCGACACAATTTCGATGTTTTTTTTCGGCAGTGGTTTTGTTCGACATTATGATATATATATATATATATAATATATATATATAATATTATAAATATAAATTTAATAAATATTTTTAAATAAATAAATATTAAATTATAAATATTAAATATATTTAATTTAAAAATTTAAAAATTTAATATAAATATTAAATTAAATAAATAAATAAATTTAATAAATATAAATAATATTAATATATATATAATATATATATATATTTAAAAGGTATCTAAGCGCCAAACTAAATGGTCTCTAAGCGCCATTATAGGGCTCTGAGCGCCATTTCAATGGCAGATGATATATTTAAAAGGTATCTTAGCGCCATTAAGTGGTCTCCGAGCGCCACAAGTGGTGTCTGAGCGCCAAAATAGTCTCTAAGCGCCTCAAACGCACATGAGCATTTCCACGCGAATGACAACTTTTTGTAAGAAAGTAAAAGTTAGATTGGACGGCATATTTTCACTGAAATATTATGTTGATGCCTATATTTTACGATATTGAAGTTTGTTCATGAGATTAGATGGTCGAATGACACATAAAACAGAAAAGATTTGTTATTTTCTTCATTTTTATTCCCCTTAGAATGCCTTTTTTCAGGCTGTGATATTGACATGATTGATCATCTGTTTAGCTATCGCTATTTGATATATTTTTACATTTGAATTGAAGTATTCTTGAAAACTTGAAATTTGATAATATCATTTTCATGAACGATGAAATGATAAGATAAATATATAGTTTTATAATCGTCATAAGACGACGCTTCGACACTACTGTAACTGCTTTTATTCTACTGAAAAATCTTGAAATGCAAAGTTTTCTTGCAGAAATTATCAAAATATGGGCTATGTGGATTGTTGACGCATTGTTGAATTTCTCTGTTAGTGTCTACAAACATAGATGTAGTTCATCAAAGTTGCGTGATAAGAGGATGATTGAAGAGTCGTCATATGACGCCATAGTAATTTTCTTGAATTTTCCGTTCGTGTATGTTCTAGAATCGGTGATTTATCAGCAATAATTTTCATTGAACACATCAAATAATTTGCGCGCCTTGAACATTCTTAATGTGTTTAATAATGAAAGTAAAAGCGATTGAAAAATAAAGAAAATAAGTTTATTTCTTTCTACATGTAGCGTAGTCATCTAGTAGCAGATGTGATCATCAGAAAAGATGATTGTGCCATATTTGGCATTCCTTTTGATGAATGGATCCATCAAAGAGCAAAAATAAACTAAGTAACTTTGTTGTACATGTAGCATCAGCTAATTACGGCTCAATAATAGAAGAAGCTTCAAATTCAATAGGCCTACGATGTTCAGCACTTCCATCGAGAATTACGGCTATGCCAAAGAGTAAACGACATCGTTATAGGCCTACTTGTGAGATATGACTAAACGATCAGCAATATAGTCAAAAGCTCAAAAGCAATATTTTCTTTCGGATTTTGAAACGTTTCCACAATCTCAAAATCATGGCAAAGTACTTTGATATGTGCGCAGGAAATTCAAGGACTCTCGTGAAGATGAGATCTTGGTTCATTTTATTTGATGAGATCTATGGTTCCAGTTCCTTTTGAGGGCAAATCAATTGGTGGAAATGGCAATCAAACAAAAGTTTTCATTGGAAATGCTCCATCAACTTTAGTAGGCTTACAGTCTGGAACCTGTCATGCAATATGGTTGGTGATATGGTGGCTGGGGTATATACATTGATGGCTGGTGTCCCGGAATAGTTGCTTCTGTGGATTTAACAAAATGCCACACATTTTCAGTGCCGCATGAACAATGTCGGGATAAATCGTTTTCAATTTCCTGCCGTTGATGATATTGACGTGATAAATGATCGGTAAACTCCTTGCAAATTGATTGATGGGATGATCAGATTTGAGGACAAACTTTTCATCTAATTGACACTGACTATGCTGCCGCAAACGCTCTGTTTCCTGACCTGTAGTGCTTGAAGTCAAAGTTTTGCGTTACAGAAGATTACAAACATATCTATGGCTGAGAGCAGCTCAAAATATTCTAGTTGCTAAATTTTTCTTGCGATGAGCCTTCAAACTTAGGAAAAAATAGGAAGAAAAAAAATTTTTTTAAAAAGCACCGGTTATAATGTGACACCCTCCTCAGTATACAATATTCGACACATTAGGCAAACCAAGCTGATTTGTTTTTGATTTACTTATAATCATTACAATGTAGTTGTAGATTTAATTCCGATATGGTGAATGTGAAAATATTCGGTTAGAACATAAGTGTGACATATATGTCACATGCTGGAAATAATACAAAAAAGTTGAAATAATCAGTTTTTTCACTTTAGTAGTCATATTGGATGGTAAATACACTAGTTACGAGCAATTAAAATAATTTTGCATAAATGCGTAAATTTTGGGCGTTGCCGAGTTAAATGTATGATGTTAAAGGTTAGATTCAATAACTTATTGCAACTCGAAGAAGAATTGATGAGACTCACATGTACTTAATTTGAGGTTGACTTTTGCATCATGAGAGGACGTTTGGTAAACACAGCTGTTGGACCTATATAAATAAGATTACAAAAAAATTAACACCATGGATATCTACATGTTAATTGATCCTAGCTATGCAGCAATTAAGGCGTCAATTAATTACTAGCTATAATCAATTTAAGAATGCAAAATCCTTCAAAGACGACGCATTGAAATGCTCAGATATGGTAAAATCCAGCAAAAGTGGTCCCCTTTTTTGTCCATTCAGAAAAGGCCTAAATTCCTAATTAAAGGCCTAATACAATAGACACGATTTTAAATTCAAATTTCAAAACTGTTTTCAGCCATCATATACTGATTCTATGATAAGACTTAATAGCTGAAAGCAGCATGAATGTATTGACTTGCATACTTTGCGGTTATTCTCTTATATTCACATAACAACATCATGAATTGAAGTAGGTCTAGAACAGGCATACTTGAAATAATAAGCTATGATAAAATGAATGTCAAATAGGGGTGACATAACTGTCCTCACTGGTCTCATGCCTTATGTAGATGCATGCTGGCATGTACTTTTGCTTGATAATGAATTTATAGTGCATGTCCAATTAATTTTATTGAATTATCAAGTCTTAGGATTTACAAAAGTTATCGCACGGTATGAGATTCTTGTGAGAGCTATATTTTTTGAAGTTTAAGCTTAGGATGAGTATGGATATCCATGAATAAGTGCTATGACTAGGGTATAGGTGGAATCCATGTAGGCCACATCGACTTCAATTTGCTACCGTCCTATGGTGCGGTTTACGCGAAAAGTAATTTTAAAATGAAAATTAGTTTTGGGTTCGTTGTTTATAGAATTTATTAAAGGTTGGTCTAGAGAAATTTTCGGTTGCTTCATGGTTGGATTCTAGGTTTTGTTCAGGGTTTGTCTCAGATAGTCTCATGGATCGTTTAGCGTGATTGCTTTATAAGACTGATAGTAGTGATAGGCCTAAACAGTATTCAACGTATAAAACTCATCGAAGCTCTGCCGACGAAATTGTTAACAATCTCCTTTAATGAAGTGATGATAAAGAATCAATAAAGACCTGAATTCAAGTGTGCTTCGTGAGACATCTGCTTCCATGAAAGGTCTAGGGCCTATCCAAAAACAGACACGGAGGATATGTGCATATACATGTAGGCCTAAAAGACACGCAAGAAGAAATAAATAATCATACATACTAATCATCAACAAAATATGCCACAATGTACAATGCGCAAGCTGAAGCTCATTGTCATGCTTCATATTGCCATTCACGATAGACCTACTTAACCTACTCTGCTATTTTGCGATAACATCATCGTGATCCTTTATGATAAGCACCACAGCAATGGCATTTAATCCACAGCATCTTTTGTCACTTTCTCCTTCAAGAGGAGCGACTCGTTCATTGAAAGGAAACTTAAACTCTGCTAGGAACTGTTTGCAAGGTGCATGTGTAGAAACAGGGCCAGCTCCTTAGCTGTGGAAAGTCCTGTTTCAAGTGATGAAAGTTTAGTTCCTATATCTTGTTCCTCTTGACGGTTGGTGCCAATCATGACAAATTCATATCTTTTTAATATTTTCATGGCCCTTTTTTCATGCAGGTAAAATCTATCGGAATGGAGTGGACAGTTAAGCTTTGCTGTGACTTTCACTTTTATCCCGTATATAAATATTGATCTATTTCAAATTCATGCAAACATGTAGTTGTATATTACATTGTATTTTTCATCTATATACTACTTATTAGTCTTCGAAGAAAATCTATACGAAATAGTAAAATTATTTTCCGACTGTATGTGCCAACTAAGCAACAGTACAAATTCACAAGTTCTATTGTAAATTTCTCCCTATTCACGTACTTTTCCATCTCAGCTGGTACTATATAGAAGCGTACGTTGAAGTGACAGTAACGAGGGTATCAGCTCTCAAATTTGGAATAATATGGTAAGTATTTATGGTACTTGGCGCTCATATACCCTTTAATTATATGTGACTGGCTCATAGAGACCTGGTAATATACGCTATAATGGCGCTGAGAGGCTATTTAGAGTATAAATGCTTTATTTTTTTACTTGTTTTTGCGTTTCTTTGCGGGTATGTTATCATAGAAATTTTGATATATACGCTAATTATGGATATCAAAAAAGGTTATACGAAAAAAAATCAAGATTTTTGGCACCTAAGAAAAATTTGTGGTATCGGTAGGTGTTGTCCAAAACGGCCTAAATTTGCAGATAAATAGTTGTTAACCCATTTACCATTTTCTTCGAGTGAAAATGAAAATTAAATATAATCTCTATTATATATGATTTTTCATCAACCTTTTAATCTGAGTATTTTTGTGTTCCGTCACATGCAGCCCATAGGACTGTGAATCCTTAAGATACCATCGAAATTTCAGCCTACAATTTAGCATCTAAGGGCCTGTATGAGGAAAACGAGAATAATCAGTAATTGCTGAATTTCCTGTAGTTCTTCCCATATTTCGGTCTAAAACTGGGTGCAGTCAATACTACTGAATACTATAACCTAGCCCTGAAAGTTTTGGGAACGAACACAGGCTATTTATTTCTGCATTCCAACTTTTCTTCAGCAGTCTGTGGAAGTGGCGCTGAGAGATCATCTAAGTATATATATATATATATATATATATATATATATATATATATATATATATATATATATATATATATATTATACAATGAATATAATAAGCTTATTATTTTCTTGCGTATACCAAGTTCTATATCATAGTATTCATAGACATCCTGATTAAACTGCAGTCTGTTTCATAAAACTGTATTTTCTTTGTTCAGCATTTTACTCCATACATTCGCGTACTCTGGGGTAGCCTTGTATGAAGTTCCATCCTAGCAGGGATATAGAACTGTGACGGGGCAATATAGCAATAGAAATAAGTCATAACATGCTTTAATGTCAGCACAGATAATACATGGCATAGAGCAAGGATTTCCATGAAAAAAAACAAGATATCTGCATTATGTAATGATTAAAATATCATGGACCTTAGTTTCTTTGGCCAAATTATTTTTAATCCATGATATGCATCAAGCAATGATTCTATCATATTACTATTATGTATTAAGTATGTTGCCATATTGGTTGACATTGTATTTAGTAATAATAATACGAAATTTTTGTTGCTGTCATAGAAGCAGCTGGAATTTGACTTCTATGAAAAAATCTATGCACAGGCTTTTATTTGAATTAGTTATTCTGCTATAGAAGGATAATTAAAAAATAAATATTAAATTAATTGAACAATAAAACATTGTTTCTTTCGAAAATGTTCTTTATTATATTTTTCATATTGTATATAAATTTAGAATACAAGCATGATGTTTTAAAAATAAATGTCGAACAAAAACATAATAATTGTTCGACAGTGGCTTTGAACCTCAAGTGTTTGTATGATAGAAAAGGTTAAAACCAATTATACTAAAATTTCGAAAATGTTCTTTATCAAATAATTAATTATTCATCAATATTCATTATGATATGATAAATAATGATATTATGATATTAGAAATTTTGATATTTTAAAAATAAATATCAAACAAAACCACTATCGGAGAAAACCATTGTCGAACAAAACCATGTGTCGAACAAAACCATTGTCGAACAAAACCACTGTCGAACAAAACCATTGTCGAACAAAACCATTGTCGAACAAAACCATTGTCGAACAAAACCATTGTCGAACAAAACCATTGTCGAACAAAACCATGTGTCGAACAAAACCATTGTCGAACAAAACCATGTGTCGAACAAAACCACTGTCGAACAAATGCCTAAAATCCATGATATCTTATTGTCGAACAAAACTACTACATTCGGTCTACTTACAATCGAGCTTCAATGTTTGCTAGTGTTTTCATATTGTTTACTGCTTAGCATTACATCTTCATGAGACTAAAACGCAAGGCCCTACACAGAGTGTTCAAATAGAAATTAAAAGCAAAAAATTGAGAGCATTAAAAACTGAAATTTAAATTGACGCAAATTTTAGCCAGCTTGCAGTAAAGGTACGATGAATAATGATATTGATAATTGACCAAATGCTGGTCGGAAGTAATGAAAGAAGACCTAAAAGCTGCAAGTCTCCAACCTCAAGACGCGGCCAATCGAGATCTGTAGCGAGCTGCTCCCCGAAAAATGGGAAAATCGTCTTGCCCTGCAAGCCGGGACAGATGTTAAATGGATTGTGAGTGGGTATGTGCTGAATATTTGGCTATCGCAAGCCGAATGGTCATACTGCTTAAGTTATTTGATGGAAACTTGAACACATGTAATTCTAGACCTTAGCTAGGGAGCCCGCTACTAGTCTTAATACCGTATTTCTTTGAATATGAGACGCCCTTGAATAAGGGACGCCCTCGAATAAGAGACACATTCATAAGAGGAAAAAATTTAATAAGAGACGCCCTTGAATAAGAGACGCATGTACAAAAAATAGACTAGTATAGACATATTACATGCAGGCTATTGTAATGTGGTAGCAACATCCGCCTGAGCGATTATTAGGCCTACTTATCTTAGTAAAATAAGTCAGTCTACTAGTAAATACCGGGTATCATGACCAATATTGTATAATATATAAGGTATATGAATGTATTAGATGAGTACTACAAACCATAAAACTCCTTTCATTTCCAAAATATCTGAATTATGATAAAGCGTATATATGTAAGAAAAATTACTGGCGAAATTTGCCCATGACATAGGCCTAAGTGAGGAATGCAAAGGTTACCTAAGGGAATAGTAGCAGAAAAGTAGGACATCTTTTTCTAATGAATGAAAATTTGAACATTTGATAAATAAGAGACGCATCAATCAGGGATCTGAAAAAAATAAGAGACGCGTCTCTTATTCAAAGAAATACGGTATTGGCAAAGGCGATTAAAGAAATATTTACTCACTGATCATAATTTCTATGACAACTGATGTGTGGTGGTGAGGGTTTGAGCCTTCCAATTGACACAGTCGCATGTAAGCGGTTCGTAGCTCAGTTGGTATGGTAGCAGGTCTGGACAACCTTTCGACAACCTATCAGGTTCGAGTCCTTTCAGCCGCACATCTTTTGCAGGTAATTTGATCTATCGCATAGAGTATCGGTTGAGTAGTAAACTCAGCATTTATTAAATCCCCAATGTGTATACAGTTTCGATCTCATTAAATGAACATGAGTGGAGACCCAGCACCACCTGTGAGACATGCAAATTTTAAAATGACATGCAAATTAGCAGAAATGTAAACGAATTTAACTGATCATGATAGCAATACAGAATAAGGAATAGTATTCCACAAATCCTCCATGTCATGCCAATTTGGAGAGGCAATATAGCTTGTTAAATTAGCAATTCGATGGGTTATAAAAGCTCAGCTACATTATATTAAGATTATTTTCTGAAGTGTGATCATATCACAAACTGCCACTGAAAGAACAACATATCACAATGAAGGAAGCTTGTCATAATTAACTCTAAAAGATGTTATTGGGTCCATATTACTATTCAGATTCAAGAAATGACGCTTTGAGAATCATAAAATCAAGCCGCTGAAAAATTGAATTAAAAACGTGACATCAGCTAAGAAGCACAATGAGATCTCAACTTTTGACTTGCATCATAATGCATTTCATGAAATTTCCTTGATCTTCAGTTTAATTTCCGTTTAATTTCTGCTTACTAGCGAATATTCATTCCTTTTGATATCCAACTTGTCTCTAACTACTTATAAAGTGGCTTCATGTCGGTAGTATATAAATTTGCAAAAATTTAGATTTTTAAAAGCTGCTCAAATAATTTTTTGGACCACAGGAACGCAATCTCCATAAAAAACTGAATCTTTTCATATAGAAATTTTCTCTGTATACAGATACTTGTTTGAGTCGACACTCGACACTCTGCCTACTTATATTTACTCTATGATCTATCGCTTAATTCATTTCGTTCTATTCTAATTCCGACTTTTTGTGCTGCATCATTATCAAGATCAATTGATGCTTGCCCAACATCATCCTGCGAAATAGAAAAATGGAAAATAGGCCTACTGATTAAAAATAATAATTGCGGCCTACCGTTAAATAGACCAAATGGTAAACGTTGCCCTAGCTTCCCAAGACGGTAGACATTGAGCTGCGTAACAGTCAAAACTATCGCTGACTTTGCATGCTATTCAGTGTGTTGGCTATTGATGTTCTGACACCGTACGGTCGATATATCGGCCAATTATCGGCAACTTTTCTAACTTATCGGTTATCGGCCGATATATATGCCAATATTAATGGTCTTGAAAATGAATAATTAGACAGATCCATTTTTATTACATACCTGTAGTGATTATCAAGGATATAAATGCAAAATCAAATAAATACAATGATAAATATGCAACTATGCATGCACATTGTGCAATCGAAAATACATGTCACTAGCATTATGATTGAATGCTGATCCGGTGATTGATATATATCTGATTTTATCAAGAACGATAAGCCGGTAAACGTTTTGAATTCTTGACTAAAAGTGTGATATTATTTATAAATTACATACAACTATGGCTTATAATTAGCAATATACGTGGTGCGTCCAATAAGTTTCTGGACAAATGTAGAAAAACTGCAAATCTATCAATGCTGACATGATGGATCATTAATGTAGCATTTGTAGGTTAGGATGGTATGCCAAGTTCTCATAAGTTTTCGTTTTTTGTTATTTTGCAGGCTCATTTTAAAAAAACATGCGAACTTTTGGTTAATTTGATGAATTTCAGTTATCGATAAATAGCTACAGAGGAAGACAATGCATTTAATAGAATGTGCTATGTTGGATCGTTAATAATATTCAGGCGCAAAAGAAAGCAGCATTCAGTTTTATCAGCTACCTCTATTCACAACGCATTCGTCCATTCTCGAATAAAGTTCCATGTGAAATCAATCACAATTGTGCAACAATCTCCTCACTTGAGTTTCGCGTTGAAAAGATTGAATGCTGGTGTGAAATTCGTCTGTGTATTCCTAGCAATCAGAATCACTAAATGCTGGATAAAATGGCAGTTATGTAGAGATGAAGGTCAACTATCTGATTTTGAGCGGCAGAGTTTAGACGAAGTCGACAGAATATCACTGATGATCCATCTGAAGGCAGGTCTGCCGAGGCAGTGACAACCACGCAGTTCGAGCCGAGGGAAGAGCTTTTGAACAAGGATACACGCATAAATAACCAAGTAGCCTACCACTCTTGGTGAGGAGCTGAAAGTTTCCCTTGGAAATGTTGGGGAGCCTCGTGGAAACGTAAATGGGCATCAAAAAGTCAGCACGAAGATATTTTCTCGCGGCTCACGATTTCTTGAATCGACATGCGTGAAAGACAATTGTAGGCTTGTCGAGAGGACTTTGGCATCACTGAAGAGTTAAGGGAGCGTTTTCTTCTTAATACAGTAGAATTCGCATATATCGGCGCCTCAAGGGACACGAAAACCGCCGATATACGCGAACCGCCGATACATGCGAACTCCCTGAATTTTGAAGTTTTGTGAAATCTACATGAGCTCTGAGATCATGCCATGCATCATACAATGCATATACGTGTATTGACTCATGAATTATTGCGTTGCTATACTTAAATACATGTACATATTTGACTGATTGTCCAACATGTACAGTACATGTACATGTAATTGTGTCTATGTAATCAATAGATATCTAAAAATTGTGCCTTTCTGAACTGATGCTTGCAACGTAAGTATCGCAAACCGGGTATCACTATGTTTGTCAAAAACCGAGTATGCTTTTTGAATCAAGAAGATTGAAGCTTCTTCATGCCTGCATGCCTACCTGCTGTATGAAGTACAAAACAAAGAAGAGTATGCATAAATCAAGACGCTGCTAAGAGTCACGTGCAGGCGAAACCATAGAGATGGATGGGGTGGCGAGCCGCTTTCTGTCTAGAGAGAGGACATGCATCGAACTCAACAATGTTTTCGACGGTAGCTTGTGCTCCTTTGATGACGCAACAGTCACTAAGTCAGGTCTGACAATAGCATCGTAGGTGAAGGCGTTAACAATGCAATCATCACGTCGAATGAAAGACTAATTATGTGAGAATTATCAGTGAGATACAGTGGCAAGCCTACTTATCTTTCCTCAGCTGCTAGATTCTGCAATTTTGATCAAACCCCCAAACATGATCGAGATGAATTGAAGAAGATCTAAATTTTCACATGCCACTAGAATAGTTACAATCGGATAGTCCTAACAGAATCTACAGCCATCCGCGTCCACATATACTGTCATTCTAGTGACTCTTCTAGGCAAAACACATCGCTTGAGGATTTCCAGGAAATCCGCCATTATAAACGAATTTTTTTCTGTCAGGGACAGCGAAAATGCGCCGATATAGGCGACTCGCCGATATAGCCGAAGCCGATATAAGCGAACTCGATTATATGGAAAAGATAGGAAATTCTGCCGGGACAAAAAGAAACCGCCGATATATGCGAATTCTACTGTATTTTCTTACTGTCGATGAAGCTCCTTTTTCTCTATGCAATCCATCTTCCAAACGTGAATCATCCTAACCGAGAGGAGCGATTGAGATCTAGTCATTGACGATGAGGATGACTGTTTTTTCCTTCATCGCAACAGAGTTTGTGCTTGATGATTTTCTTGGAAGGACAGTCTGCCGTTACATGCGCTCATTGCAAACAGTTACCATTCCTGTTTTCAGGTTAGAGAATACCCACAACCATTTCCCATTCAGAAAGCTCGAGCAACTACTCGGAATCCCCCACCGGAGTCGTTTCATTCCCCGATTGTTTTCTCCATGATAATGTTCCTTCTCACACATCCGGCATCGCGAAACATGCTATCAATGATGCTGGCTTAATGGTTGCCCATTCTCTTAACGCCCAGACCTTTCTCCATCATTTCTAGTCGTACAGAACTCCGAAGGAACATTTGTGTGGAAAATCATTTGAACGCAGCTCTCTGATCTGGAAGATGCCGTTCGCGAAATCCTCGGTAAATTTCGCTCTTCAAGATGCTTTGAAGGGTGTTCAACATGAGGGAAATTGACTTGAAAAGGGAACTTCTGAAGACCTCTTACTTCATTTGATCACATCAGAGTGCTTTTGTTGATAAATGCTTAGACAACACAACTATCAACGAATTTGTCATGTACAAAATAGAAAAAAGATATTATTTTGTTTTACATTCATCAAAATAACCAAAATTTCGTATGTTTTTTAAAATGGGCCACCAGAGTAATAAAAATGGAAACTTTTTGAAATTTTGCATACCATCCAAACCTACATATGTCAAATTAATGTTCCATCATGTCAGAATTGAAAGATTTGTAGTTTTTCTACATTTGTCCGGAAACTTATTGGACGAACCACGTATATTCAGTTGCTGTGGAGCATTTCATCAAAAACAGAAAAATTTGTCACTGTCGTGAGAAACAGAATGACACCCCACACAGGAGAACAACAGATTTTTACACTATAATTTACCGACAATAGAATTTGACTTTTGGTGTGGAACTTAGTGTCATTGTTTTTGTCTGCTTTCGATAGATCACACAGTTTTCTCAAGAAAATTAAATTTTCACATCCTTATCCAAAAATATGCTGTCTTCTACCTCTTCAAGACATAATTTCAACATGAACACCACTGCTATATGCTCATGTCAGATATGCTATTAACTATTCGAGCTAGCTCACAGGCTTCACATAAACGGTTCCTTTTTAGTTTAGAATATTTAAATTAGGGCTATGCTTTGCAGTCGACATGTGAAAATAAAACATTAAAACGTATGATAATGAAATATTAACAGGAAAAGTCTGTAGGGTTGGTGGGTTACATGCACTAGTACATGGTGCACATTACAGCATGTATAAGGAATTAGTCCGGGAGCTAGCGTGAAGTTGTGCAGGGAACGAGGTAGTACATAAAACTTTCACATAGCATAGTACACCTCTAACCTACTGCAACACTTCGCGTCTGCCGGATCAGATCATTTGCTTTTCAGAAATAGAGAGGACAACACAATCCTATGTATTTCCAGTGGCAAAATTGTGACATTTAAGGTGTTGACTCCATTTTTTCGAATTCTTGCTCATAAAAGTTACACAGATTGGTATTTTGTTGAGCTGGTTATTATAGAAATCATCTACAGATCATGATCTTTCAAATGAGTTATTGCAATAACATAAAGATTCGGAAGAAAACGGTCCGCAAGATAACGAAATCAAAATTGGCCTACTTCTATGAGTTTGTCAATTCTGTTGATTGGATTGGGTTGTTTCAATCGTTTGACTATAATCCTGAAGATGAATTTATCAGGCACTTGAGAGCTCTGTATGATTTTTGTTTTCCTGAACGGACCGTGCGTTTTCGATCTGACGATCCTCCATGGATGTGTTCTACATTGAAAATACTGATGGATGACAGAGACCAAGCCTTCCATAACAACCAGATGGAAAAGTACAAGCGCCTTCGACAGGAAGTCATTGTCACTATCAAGTATCTGAAGTCAAGTTACTTCTCGAAAATTGAGAAACTTGCAAAGCCAGCTGATACATGGAATGCTATACGTAAACTATCAAGAAGTAATAAGATATCAAAACCTATTGATTTGTTCAATGTGGAAGAATTGAATGACTACTTTGCATCGGTTATGTCAGAATCATCATCTTTCCTTACTATACCAACTAACTTGCCAACTCATCCACTTTCTTTGACGGAATTTGAAGTGGAGTTAGAACTGTCCAAACTTCGACGGAAGGCATGTGGTACAGATGGGCTTCCATACTGGGTATTCAAGAATTCTGCGTCTGTGCTATCACCGGTGATAACTATGATTTTTAACAAAAGTTTGGAAGATGGTGTGGTGCCATCGTGTTTTAAATCATCCAATATTTGTGTTATCCCTAAAAAGACTCGCCCACAGCATCTTGCAGATTGTCGACCTATTTCCCTGTTACCTATATTGTCCAAGGTTCTAGAGAAGTTTGTGGCGAGAAGATGCCCGGTGATAAATGATGTCAGGGTCCCTGACGGGGCCCTTTAGGGCACTCGGGCAAAACTAGGGCAACAATAAATTTTCAAAATAGGCTCTTTGTCTTTGTAAATGACTAGATTTTTGATAATTTCCCTGAGAAAATCAATAACGAGCAAGTTTTCTCAAAATTCCATATCAGGGCAAGATTAGGGTAACCGTAGGGCAATATAATTTCAGGGCATGTTCAGGGTATGCCCTGATTACACTAGATGATGCTGCAGCTCCACACACATCATTCACATGCTTCCTCAGTTATGTGCCACTTCCTACTTTCTGTAATTTGACAGACTCGGCAATGTAATTTTACCATACAACTTTTGGGTCACGTAAAATTACATGCTATTCTATGTAAAACAACATTATGAAAAGATGTCTGCAAGATAGGACATATGATTCATTAATAGATAAAAAATTTGGAAATTAATTGCGGTCATATGATCTATACACCTGCAAAAGGAATATTTAGTTCAATCTACTCCGTCTCTTAATTATTCGTTTTTGATAGGACGGCACAATGCACGAAGCACATGGATTATTCCATATATCAAAGATAACCTCGACAGTCAACAATTTGCTTACATACCAGGAAATGGACGTGGTACAACCTGTGCCCTTACGTTGATTAATCACGATATTCTCAAACATCTTGACACACAATCTGGTGCTGTTCGAATGTTGAGTTCAGATTTCTCCAAGGCCTATGATAAATTGGATCATGGGTTCATAATGTCGTGTATATTACATATTCTTCCCTTTGAGCCATGTGTCTGGATTCAGAACTTCCTAACTTCGCGAACACAAAGAGTACGAAATGGCAATGAACTCTCTTCTTGGTCTTCCGTTAATAGTGGGGTGCCTCAGGGAAGCGTCCTGGGGCCCCTACTGTTCTGTATCGCTGTGAGCAGTTTCTCTGTAGTGAATTCCAATTCTATGGTGTATAAATATGCTGACGACTTCACTATACTGCATTTTGTTGACAGGTCACAGAATGATAATTTGCAGATGGAATGGAACGAACTTGAATTGTGGTCTGAAACTGCGATGTTGCCTCTAAATACAGCTAAGTGTAAGGTTCTCAACATTGTCACAAATAAGAACATCAATTTAGGCCCAATTCTAACTTCCGATGGTAAAGCTATAGAAACAGTTGAACGGCTTGCCCTTCTTGGCCTGACATTTTCCAATACCTTGACTTGGAATCATCATGTGTACAACATAGTGAAAGCTGCTTCTCGGAGAGTTTATATCATTATAAATCTGAAACGTTCCGGTTGTCCGACGTATATAATTCAAAAAGTGTATGTTTCGTGTATACAAAGTTTACTGTCATATGCATATCCCAGCTTTTGCAATTTAACTAAACATCTTTTTCGAGAGTTGATGTCTGTTGAACGCCGTGTGTACAGAATAGTTGGCTTACCGCATGACTCTTCGAATTCTCCGTTGTTGAATGCCACAACTAAATTATGTACAAATCTATTTCATAACATTTGCATGTCTCAGGATCATTCTCTCAGACGTATGTTTGAGGAACGTCCAATTCGTTCTAGACTCAAGATACCTTTAAGGAAACCTTTTACTCGCACTAGGCGTCTCCGAGATTCATTTGTAAAGTTTTGTCCTTAACACTGCTTTCATATACATGTACGTATTACTATTCCTCCTATCATTTCTCATTTGTCATGTACTTCCTTTCTATGTAATGTGCTCATTGATTTATTGAGACAATAAAGATTTATCTATTCTATTCTATTCTATTCTATCATTCAGTGACAGAGGATGAAGTAAAGTGTAGAAGACACTTTTCGTTGGTGTAACTGCAAATTTTAACATAGAAATTTCAGGAAAATTGTTGATATACTGTAAGTGTCTGTTTGTACACTTTACTTCATCCTCTGTCACTGAATAATAACTCATTTGAAAGATCATGATCTGTAGATGATTTCTATAATAACCAGTTCAACAAAATACCAATTTGTGTAACTTTTATGAGCAAGAATTCGAAAAAATGGAGTCAACACCTTAAATGTCACAATTTTGCCACTGGAAATACATAGGATTGTGTTATCCTCTCTATTTCTGAAAAGCAAATGATCTGATCCGGCAGACGCGAAGTTTTGCAGTAGGTTAGAGGTGTACTATGCTATGTGAAAGTTTTATGCACTACCTCGTTCCCTGCACAACTTCACGCTGGCTCCCGGACTAAATATGTTAGAACCATTGTAAAGGCAGCGCCACTACATTGGTCGATATTTGATTTTTTGCCTATGAATTATCGGTATCGTTTATCGGCACATCCCTAGATGCTTGATATTCCCACATCGACAATGTCGACCAACACATTTGCATATAATGATGATGTAGTGAAAAAGCGTATGCAAAATGAAAATGCCCATCTTAGCGGATAAGCCGGTCACACTCTCAATTTGGTCCATCTTCAACCTTGAAATGATTTTTGCAGTTCGGCATGTTGTCGGATCTCTATGAAAGCGTATTCTGGAGAGTGAATTTGTCATGTCATCAGGAAAAATCAGATTCTTCCACATCCTTCCATAAAATTTCGAAATTCTCATTTATCATTGCACCTACGATAGAATTCAGCATTCAAATCTGTTTCCGTCCTCACCGTTTGTCATTAGCTGAGACGCAATTGGGAAATTGAAACGACCATTGTCCTTCCACAATCTCCTAATGCATTTAATGTATTTTGAACTGATCGCATACCGTCGTCTGGCGCATATCTGTGAGGATTTTCTTCACCATTGTATTATTGGAAGCACATAGACATCCAAAATTGGTTGTCATAGTTTGTCCCAATTCCCACTTTCCATGTCGCTGCAGCGCCCAATCACAGTCTTCTGTAGACGGCGACGAACAGAGTGGTGTTGATCCATACGTTGACAGATTTGTGCAGATGCGCGCCATCAATGACCGCCGTGATCGGCACCGCACACAATTAACACCAGCAGCAGCAGATGGTGCGATACACAATCGGCAAGCGTGAGTGACGGTCAAATTGTCATTAGTTGGCATCACCGTATTGATACAACGGTCATCGAGTGGTTCAACCTGAACCTCCTCATTTCATCATGTTCATGTGCACGAAAGAGGAGGATCAGAAGACGAAGATCAAATTATCCCTCATCGAACACAATGTCCTTCGCCAGGAACAGGGGGAATCGGCGGCCAAGGCCATAGAGGTGATTCCTCTTGCTCTTCCCAGTGCTGGTCCAACACGACTTGCTACAGTGGCCTTCCAAGAAGAGAGATCCCCTCCCAAGTCAGTCAACGACTACATGGTTCATCAATTCTTCAAATCCATTTATGAGGCGAGAATTTCTGATGTCCGTCATTGTCTTCGCTATATTGCAATTCATTCCAACGACCCTGAAGATGGCAAGACTCCACTGATTGCAGCTGTTGGTGCTGTGGATCCTCGAGACGTCGATTAAAGCTCATGCGTCTTCTCATCAAGCATGGAGCGTTGCTGGATGCGGTTGACACGAACTTAAGTCGAGATGCCATCGGCTGGGCAGCCGCTCAAGGTCGTTATGACGAGCTTCAGTTTCTCCTCGACAGGTTGGAAGGTGAAGTGGATTTCTATACGAAAGACGTGAATGGACACACGTATCTCCACCTAGCAGTGCTTAGTGGACGTTTATCAGTAGTGGAACTTATGTTAGACGCTATGCGTCGGCTAAAATTGTCGACGGACTCAACCGACGCATTGGGACTTACACCTTACATTACCGCTCGACGTCTCGGTCACACTGATATCGCGATGGCTTTGACACAGCACGGCGAAGCGTCGGTTGGAAAATACGATGACCTGACTTTCCGCAGTCCGCGAGAGTGGTCCATAGTGGGGCGCAGAGAACGGCATTTCGCTGCCCCGAACCCTCGACGTCGTAGATATCTTGCTCGTCTCGGCGAGATGGATGAAAGAGGACATGCTCTTGCTACTTCATCTGCTCCGGACCTCCTTCGCATCGCTCCGCCTACGCCATCCCCTTCGCCTCCTGGAGAGCCCATCCGTGGAGTGTTGCATCGCTGTCTGGCCCTCTGGTCTGAACAACATCTGCCGTCATGGCGTGTTCCAGCAGCTCCTAACGCTGCGGGAGCTGGACATGCCCGTGGGGGTCATCGAAGTCATCGACAAAAGAATCGGTTAGCGCCACCGACTCGAAAGATCCGCATGAGATGATAGCATTATTGAAGCTCACTCATGACGCAGTTCGAGTACTCACGTTCTCTTAAAATCCATTCATGGAGCATGTGATGATCATCCAGTCTGCAATTTTCAATGAGCATTTTCCAAGTTTGAAAGCCGAAACTAAGAAACAGAATAATTATATTTCAAAGAGAGAGAGAGAGACCAAACTATGTCACGTTAATAAGCCGATATTTTTAAGGCCATCATCACGGATGTCCATGAATAGAAGTTTCATGTCATAAGCATAAGTAGACATTCCTGCTTATAATGCTGCAATGCCATCTGATGAATTTCAACTTAAGATAAATTATGTAAGAAAATTAGAGTATTTGGATAAATAAAAAGCAAGATTCTGTAATGCCTTAACACCATTGCCATCATAATTTTTAAAATAACGCAGCCAAAATATTTCTCAATCTATCTAAAAAATGCAATGACGCCACACAGTGCTCAATTGTAGGGGCGGCAATGAGCCAGTTTTGGCGTGACGTATTCACTAACTTTGTGTGCAAGGTAGGCTCCGAGTCAGGCATTCATCACACGGGTGTCTGAACCAGGAAAACCCACAAATTCTGTTTTATTTATCTTACTATTGCACGGAAATTCCAGAATTTCTCATTTTCTTCGGTCCATTTTATTGAAATTATCAAATCAAAATTTCGAGTAATTTATATATTTAATACCTGTGTTCGCATGGAAGCTGTGATTGCAGTCGTGTTCTCAATCAACCACATTTTCATTTAAATAAAATCAAAAGTGGATAGATGTTTAATGCAGTCAATTTTCTGAAAGGAAATATCTAATGAAAGCCAAATTTTCAGAATCTTCATCTATGTTCAGTTAACATCCTTCTTTTGTCGTAAGATAGCTAAATTTGCCCTTAGCTTCAGCCACAATCACCCAAGTCTTGGAGTAGTAGGAGATATTATTTTTACTATTGACTTTCAATATTCAATTCAATTCGAGGTTTGGGCTCAGTAAGGTGAGAATTATCCATCATTTTCCATGAAGAGATACAAATTACCGTTTCTTTCACTTCATCGAGGAAAACTCAATAATAATGTAGAAAAAATCCAACTTTCTAAATGGTAAGCAATTAATCATGATATGAAGTTTCAGTAACGAAACTGCCTCACACAATTCAAAATACAGAAATGTCCAGTACATCGAGAAGAGCATTAGCAGAATGTGAATAGAAGACTCTGATAAATATTCCTCAATCAACAATTCACACTGAATATTCACCGCGCTAAATGCAGAACCACAAAAGTTGTCATTGACAAGCAAGGTATCGATATTCAGCTGTGTAAATCATCAAAACCGCTCACTCATAAATGTCCCATGACGCTTACATAGCTGATAAGTGCATCGTCCCTCTGACAATTAGCTCAGAATTTTCAATGAAAAGCATGAGTTGTAGAAAATTCATAGATTTCGTCGTCATACAATTTGTCCATCATTGTAATTGAACAGCACTTAACAAAATACATAATGGACTATTTATGGATCAGTGTGGTCCTATGAAGTTATTTCCACATAAATTGATGCAATTGAAAGCGCTCATTTGTCACAATATTGTTGAAGGTTAATTTGTAGTTTCGGTGCAACTTGTTCGTTTTGTTAAATTTGCCATGATATGAAACTGCTCAAAAACAATTTTATGAGAGCATTTCAAGTTGTCAACCAACTTCAGAGTTGCAACAAAAGAGAGATTTCACCATTAAAATCTGTGAAATTGTGCTGGTAATTGACTTCTGGTATTTTGAAAATTTTATCTCCTGAGGATATTCAAATGTTCGAGAAGTTACTTCAAATTTCCATATACAGTGCAAATTTATCAAAATAAGTTCGCATGCCAACAGGCTTCTAATGGAGACAACTTAGTCAGTTAATCAACCTATTCATTTAATTAAGAAAAGTTTATTTTCATGATGATCTAACTTTGTCATCATTATTAGTCGACCAATCTACAGTGATCATTCGGAAAAAGATTTGTTGAAGCAACTCGGGAAAATGCTATCTAATCAGAGTACTTGAGCACGGTGATATGTGATAAAGTTGCACTTTTTGAATTGATCTGTCTACTAGAAGAGATGCCAACATTTAAAACGAAAGTATGAGGACGACCTGCTCAATTCATCAAACTTAAATTGTGCTTTTACATTCTCATGAGGTATAGGAAGCATTGTGTTGGCACGTGTAAGGGTTTCCTGATGACATCAAAATTGCAGACTGGATTGTTGATTCCCTGGCTATAGAGATATGAAGGCGCACGCATACAAAACCATTTTTTGTAAACTGTTGCACGCTTCTTCACGTCATCTCATTGACGACCAACTTTGTAACATAGAGATATGTGAAAGTTGGAATCTGCGCATTTCATTTGCTACATGACTTGTGAATCAGACATTCGATGTTTGTTTTTCAAGGTATCGTCCTATAAGAAACTTGTCATTGAGAAACTCCTTTGAAATAAACTGGAGACGTTTTGTTCATATTTTTATAACGTGATTAGTTTTAACCGGTGAGATTTAAACGTATATGTTTGTGGAAAATGGGCGTTTAATGTCAAGATTCCAAGGTATTAAACTTACGCAGTATAGCAGAATTGTGATCGTTCATTAGCTTTCATTACTAACGACAGATCATAAAACTCCTCTATAACATCATGAAGCGCATCCATAGGCAACTGGCGGTAACATGGTGTTGAATTCAACTGTTTTAATGTTGTAGCCATTTCGTTAGATAATTCTGCAGGTGGACCGATTTTTCATTATCATTGAAATCTTAACTGTTCCGCATGGCTGCACATTTTCTTCGCTTGAATTGCTTCTATTAAAGTTGCGGATAGCTAGCACCATCAGTTTACGTTATATTAATGATAAATGATAAGAATCGTTATCTATTTTATCGTTATCCTACTATTTTCTAGATAAAGTCAGACTTGGAACCAGGGATGCGGAGTCGGAGTCCAATCATTTTTGTTGGAGTCGGAGTCCTATCAAATGACTATCAAAAGGACTCCAGACTCCGGCCTATAACTAGACCCGAAACATAATACGAACAAATTATTTATTCACTGTCTTTATTATTTATTATCACTGTCTTGATGTCAACTTTCTCCATCAAACAAAAGTACAGAGACAGCAATGCATGCAAAGCTTGTAATAGTTGAGGGAATAAACCGTGATAGTGAAAAAAAGGATTGTCTTTTCAATCGCTGATTTAGTAGAGAAGACAATTGCCTTCCTAGCCTCGATCACACAAAGGTCACATCTGAGACAAAAATGAAATACCAGTTTGTTTGAGAACATTACCCCTTACCCTCACGTTAATCGTGTGTGATGGCTTCTCTAAAGTGCATATTAAAATCAGAGGTGTACTCATATTTTTTGGACAAGAATGGGGATTTTCATGCCTGGTAGAGACTGGAGAAAATACATCAAGAAGATGGGAGGAGCCGAGTCGCATGCATCCAACTGAAGGTGACATTTGATCAACTTTCATCGAAAATGATTGATAATTGATACAGCAATGATCCCTAAGTATAGGTTCAGGCAAGCCTATAATGATCTATGATGTAGGTTACCAGTTAATTTTTCAAAAAAGACATTATATGCTTGACACTCGGAGTCGGAGTCCTATCAACCCCCGGAGTCGGAGTCCAATCAAAATGATAGGACTCCGCATCCCTGCTTGGAACGTATTGAATCGAGCAACTACAGGAAGGTCGATGAGATAATTGAGAAACGTCGCGACGTCTTGTTTGGAACAAACACATTTTAGTGCTGGGGTGCACAACTTATTTTCGAGGCGGGCCAACATTTCTCATGACTATATCTAGCGGGCCACATGTATGTATGTTTTCAAACATGATAAATACATAATTAAATAATTTACGCCTTAGGTCAACAATAGGTTGATCAACAATATTTTGATATCTCATTAAAAATGGGCATGAAATTCATATATAAAAGTGACAATGATTATTAACTTTAGAGATTATTAATATAGAAGCACATTTAGATTGATTTCATAAATAATAATACACTTGCAATATAATTTAAATCCGCTACTACAAATATTCGACGCGGGCCGTATGTTGTGCACCCCTGTTTTAGTGTGATATTCGATGGCTAGCGCGAGCATCAGAGAGCGATGTTTAATTGAAACATGCAAATTTTTCTATTTATGCTTGTTAAAATAACAATGATTAGTGACGTGAAAATCCCTATCGTAGGTATATTCTAAATTAGCATATCCGAATAGAAATAGAGATAAAGACTGACCGCACGTGCGCTACCAGTTACTTTCACTAACTTACTTAAGCTTCATTAGTCAATTTTCTGTCATATTACTTCATTTTTATATGTTTGTTGTTCTTTAAATGGTTTCTGCACATAATTGTCTTTGATATCGAATGATATATCACGCTTCATAGACTGACACACAGTGCAGTCTTATCATGAATGTCGCCATATTGCTGGCCTGAACATGAACGCTAAAACAAGCCGTCTACAACATGGGGGTTACTTGAGAAGTATCATTGCACTTGTACTTTATCGATGTATCTTAAATACGAATATGCCGATCGATACAAATGGTAGCAATAAATATTTATAGTAACATTTTGGCAATACGATAAGACGGTAATTTCATGATTTTTGAAATCGTTGGCAGTGATTTCTTGGAAATGTCTTTATATAAGCAATGAAATCCCTTGATCGAAGATACAAGATGTGCAACCCTTCATTTGGATACACGCGGAATTTGATAATGGAAGCTCAGCTTCGAAGTACATAGCTATTTTGATACCGGCGAATAATATGATAGCGGCGATAAGTGAAATCCTTACTTGCCACTACTAGAACTGAGGGAAAGACAGGAAAACATCGATTCCGAACCATTACATTTCGTTGTCAGTTGAATGATGTCCAAATGGACGCTCTTCCCGACCACAGCTCATTTGACCGGGATTCGAACACACATTCGCAGGGAAGCCGATTCAGTGCTTTCACCACACGGCTAGACCGGCGGCACGAAAGAAACATCGACAAAGTCCATACCAAATCGTTCCGCGCAGTAGATATTCCCTCGCTGCCTTTCACTTGCCGGGCTCAATGCCTGATAATGGGGTCCCCCTCGGGCGGGTAAATCCAATTTAATCTACAACATTTGACGATAATGTGTCTTTGATTTGTAAAATCCATATTTCTGAACCGATTTCAATAGTTTTTTTTAATCGAACCGTCAGGATCTCATCTATTATGGCATGGTTTTTAAAAAGTCACAATGCCAAGACCTTCTTCTCAAGTTGCCGTTTTTTGCTGAAAAGAGACCAAAAAAGCTTGTCCAAAGTTACAGTATATTCTCACTTCAACACGGATTTTCCGTCAGCTACATTCAAATATACCCACTAATATTTATATAATCTGAAAGAAGAAGATCAGCTCTTCAAGACAGTCTCATTTTAAATATTGTAATTAATAATAGTCACTGAATTTTCACTGGGTTTCCATTGTCCAATGAAAAAAATGTCCTCTGACCGAGGTGCCTTTTCTCGAAGAATATTGATTTTTCCATCAAACGTTTTTCACCAAACGAATCCTCTAGTGTGCTAGTTTATAAATCCGTAAAGAAAATTCAGCTTGGTGACGTTACAAGTGCGCAATATTGATTTAAAAATATTTTCATCCGTTTTTTCGACCAGAGTATTTGTATATTCCCAAAAATTTCATATGGATGCTGAAACCAGAAATTTCGTCAGCAATACATAGATGAAATGTCACAGCATAGGAAGGATCCATGCTCTTAACATCTATGCAAAAGAAATTTTTCATTTATATTAATTGACCCTATCAAAATCTCCAAAAACCACGAGAATGTCCTCTGACCGAGACCCTAAAAAAATCTCGGTCAGAGGACAACGTTGAAATTGAAGATCTCGGTCAGAGTACAAGGGTCTCGGTCAAAGGACATTATAATGCATGCAATTACATTTAGATCATTTCGTCTTACGCATTCAAGTATTCGCCCTAGTCCCCAGTCTCATGAACCCAAATGCAGAAGCTGAAGATTTTCCTGTTCGACATCTATCTGACCGAGATGTGGATGAAAATGACATTTTAAAAGTGCTAGATTTCTATGGAAAGTTTTTATTTGGTGTGGTCGCCGCTAAGATTTTCGTGTTCAGCGTAAACAATGAGTATATATGCAAATTTTCACGAAAATCTGAGACCCAAAGTTGAAAAGACAGAAATGTTGTGGAATAAATTGGATTTACCTGGGCCCTCTTGAGGTCTTCGATTTTTCACTCGTTATTTCGATCAATTTCGCTGCACCGGCATCAAGCACAAGGAAAGCACTTCGAATGTACAATTTAGCAGTAAACAGGTCTTGAAATCTTGAATTACAGAAATATCGATGAACTCATAGAAGATAGTCCGATGAAAAGTAGACCAATCTTATTACTTATTACTGCATTATTCTCTATTGGTGTTAATGCCAATGATAAAATATAAGATTACTTTTGAAATAAATTTTACGCACTAAAGAAACAAGTGAAGCCATAAATTTAAGGCAAACATCTTCGGCCAAATTCACTGAAAAATGAAGATGAATTCCAAGTCATAGAACTTTGTGAAGATGGAAAGTAGTCATGTATCAAGGAAGATTTCAACACAAGGTCAATGAAATGTAGGACTTCGTTGGTACTCGTATGGGCGGTACTTCACTATAGATAGCAGTGCCGCCAAAGTCACCTGCGTTATTTTAGTTTGCACTTCTACAATTTCGATCGCCGAACTCAGTTTTGCTGCCTAATTCCCATTGATATTACTGCTGCCTCCGTCGCTTGTATTAGCGATGCATATGAAAAACGGAGCTACGTGCATACTATTGTAGACAACACATTTTATCATGGGATATTATGATAGCACATTATAATGTGATAGGTGTAGAGATCACTTTTGATACGTACATGATTACTTTCCATATTCACGAAGTTCTATGACTACCAATGGATTCTATAGCTTATCTTCATAGTGCCTTTCAACATCTGATGACATTGAAAAGGATGTTAACTTTGCCGAAAACATTTGTCTAATTTATGGTTACAGCTGCTTTTTGCCTGTAAATGAGGCAATGAAGTTTTAAATACAAAAGTCATTTTGGATCAGCTATGCCTCATGGCATGAAATTAAAGAAACTTCTTATTTTGCTGATGATAATTCCATTTTAAGAAAAGCAGCATAGAAGACTGCTTGGATAAGCCAATGCATTTCCCCGGAATCAGTTACATTAAATCAAGAAGAATGACAATGGGATCTCCGCAGAAGAATTCTATTGACTAAAGAACGGTGATAACAAAATGTCGTCTGAGGAATTACAAAAACTGCTTTGGGAGGATTTCAGATAAGAACTTGTCTGATTGGGTTGGGAGGATACAAAGACCTTGATGAAAATGACGAGGATTGAAATCTCTAGATACAAATAACATCTCAAAATTCTTCGATTCGCTGCTGTACAAAAGACCGAACAGTTCATGTGAATACTGCATGAGCTGCAGACCCGTTGAGGGCGGAATACAAAAGACGCCTTCCCAACGGTCAGGACTGAAATGCAACAAAACGTCTTTCCATTCGTTCATCAGTAAAAGTTTGAACGGAAGCCTCCTCCTCCACGACCTCTGCCGCCGCCGCCTCCGCGGCCACCACGGAATCCTCCTCGACGAGGGCCTTCCGCTTGACGGCCGTTCCCATCGCTCTGCCATAGCACGCAATTCCTCCGGAACCTCTTGGTTGCCTTGCTCGAGGATCTTGATCAATTCTCCGGCGTTTCTCCAATCTTCTCGTGTTATCAGACTAATAGCAGTACCACTCCGTCTGCAGAATAGAAACAGTTTTTATTTCACACAAATTAGAAGATTGAGATGAAATCTCAGTGTACAAGTTTAATGTGTTATAATAAAATTTCAAAAACATATTTGTTTATTTGTTACTTCCCTATGCAAGCTAATATATATTTCATAAATATCTTTTTGTAAGTGAAAGGATGGATTTGATGGTAAAAAATTGTAAAAAATTTTTTTGCAATATCATTTATGCAATAATATTGATGACCTTGCTGCATCTTTATTATTTAGAAAAACAGTTCATTGCGACGGATCGGTTGGCGATGCGAAAATATTTTGGAGTATTTATAAAAGAAAACGTCGCTGAAATCGGGCAGTATGAATATAATTCGACCGGTTTAGAGTGGAAGTCGAAAATTGAGCTCCCACTCTTCCTCAGGAATGTTAACAAAAGAAGAGACCATAGAAAGGCCTATTACATTAACGGTTTGGAAAAATTCAAATGATCATAGTGGAGTCATAGAAAAATGTTATAGAAATGGAAGTCTACATTTTACATACAGCTAGGGGATTGTGGATCATAGATATGGGATCGTTGGAATACATGCTGCATGTTGAGATCATTTATAACTCTTGCTGCATCTTTATAAATGCGGTGAGTTTTCCGACATCAGTTGAATAGCCGTTATTGTCTGAGGGACAAAGGAAACGTTTTTATAAAATCATGTAGTGAAGCATGGCGATCTTGACCGTCGCGCTTGACCGACGGCTGAAAGGCCTCGCGTTCGCCAGTAAGGAGATTTGCAATTAACAAGTTAGTGAAATTTCGACGGGCATTCATACAGTATCACTTAAACACACTACTGACAAATCGCCTAGGTTAGTGCGCCTGCAATAATTAAAAATTGAGTTGCATCCCCCGATTAGAGATGTAAGCCAGGCCTGCTGATGATTCTTGATATAGGATGAAATGATAGCTATTCAGGTCTGCTCCCTTTTCACCTGAGGATGCAACTCAATATGTAATTATTCTATTTAAATAGAGGAGACATTAAATCTCAAGGAATCGTCTCATTGTTTTACTTCTGAAGCCTTAATCGCGGTATGACTGACCATAATTCATCAACCATCAGCGGAGATGAGCATGAGAAGCCATATTGAAGAATGAATATGAAGGGAATATGAGATCATAGCAAAACTGTTCATCATTAAAGTTCATGCCATTAGCTAGGTACTAGGGGTGCAAAGCGATTAATCGTTTAATCTATTCAAATACTTAAGAAATGCATTTAATCGCAGACTTGCGATTAATCGTTTTTTTGCATTTCCATTCTAATGCAAAAATACTTATATCATTTTACTGATTCTTTAGAGTTAATGAATGAATTTTCTATTAAGTTGATCAATCGATTATTCTATTAATGCGTTTTCGTGTGAAGGTTGGAATTCTCCAGTACCGAACAGAAAGGTGTGGAAATGAATGACTCACTTGTGATTCGGTGACTATGTTTAATTTTTAGTCTTCTGGTAGCATTAGACTGCACTGATATTCCATATCAGCGGTGTCGAGAAAGGTTAATTAAAATGAATGAAACTAGGCCTATACTTTTAATACCAGTCACATCAATACAAAAGACGATGTGAATGTGCATGGGAATAAAACTTAACAATTCGTTGAGAAGCAGTGATAGTGTTATCTAATATATTAATATTAGATATTGAAATTATTTAAGAAACTAATCGCACGATTAATCGTTTAATTTCTTTATGATGCGATTATTAATCGTTTTATCGTATCGCATCGATGCGATTGCGATTAAAAAGTCAACCCTACAGGTACCTCCAAAACGTGGTCGTTGATGCAACATTCAACATCAGAGGCTTTTCAATTACTCCAGGAAAGGCAACTTTCAATGTCTTGAGTGAACTCTCCCTCTGATAACACAGCCATAACCGACATTGGTACACTGAGAATGAGATACTCACCCCGCACGTCCGGTACGGCCGACACGATGGACGTATTCTTCAATATTGCGTGGGAAATCGTAGTTGATGACATGTGTGACGTCGGTGATGTCAAGACCACGCGAGGCTAAGTCAGTGGCCACTAAGAGACGACTCCGACCTTCCCTGAAGTCAATCAAGGTGTTCTCTCTGTCACTCTGCTCCTTTCCGCCATGCATCGCGTCAACGCTGTGTCCTGCTAGAATCAAGTCTGAGACCAGATCATCAACCACCAACTTCCGCCCAAGGAAAATGATGGCCTTGTCATCCTCCTTCATATTATTAATGAATTCGAACAATCGTTCCTTCTTCTCACTCTCATCGACGAATTCAATGTATTGTGTCACATCTTGACAAGCCTGCGAAGAGAAATGAGAATCACTACAAATCTTCACATGGGAAGAATGACGGAGCAAATATCACAGAATTAGACAAGTCGTCTCTTCCTCTGTTTGACTAGAAATAGTCCGGCAGCCAGAACGAGTTTCTGCAGAGAACGAGGCCGAAAGTGTACGTGACTTTCATAGAATGATGTACACCCTATGCCTACTACGAATCTACACGTCTGCCGAGTTCTAGTGAGTTCCTCTTCTTGTCAGACAAGATCAAAGAGAAACACATGTAAATCCAATGGGACGCAGATTGCAGTTTTGGTTTAAATGAAATTTTCTATGTTTTCGCTGATCAACTGGAAAGTATTAAGTCTAGAGTCATTAATTTTTGGCATGGAGTGTCTTCAAGTCATTTCCTATTATACGCTTGTGCTATATCAAGCATCTGATCGGCAATGTGTGTGAGAATGTGGATGAAGTTACTTAATATGCTCGTGATTGCCGACATTAAAGAGACTCGTCAAATCTAAGTTTAGCTTCATAGACAGGGGTGCATGAACATGAAAGCAAATGACCTGAAGACATTATATGTCAAAAATTGTGAATCTGGACTTAGTACTTTTCGTTTAATCATAGAAAACATACAAAATTTCATTTTAGCCAAAAGCTGCAATCTGCGTCCCATTGGATTTACATGTGTTTTTCTTTGATCCTGTCTGACAAGAAGAGGAACTCACTAGAACTCGGCAGACGTGCCGATTCGTAGTAGGCATTGGGTGTACAGCATTCTGTGAAACTCTCACTTTCGGCCTCGTTCCCTGCAGAAACTCGTTCTGGCTGCCGGACTAGAATGAGCTCACCGACGGATTCTTCAAGAAAATAATGTGCCCAAAACATATTTTGCATAAACTCCTTCATGAAAGATTTCAATCTGGTCGCTTTATATTGCCGAAAGTTCGAGCTTCTCAACGAAGACATATATATTTTATGTATGTCAATGCTTTTAACGTTAAACTCGCATATTTTTCAAGCCGCCAAGCGTTTCAATGATTCATACGAACATACTTTCATGTGATTCAATTTTGTATTAACTGTAATCATTCTGTGAAAGTCTCATTTTCGGCCTCGTTCCCTACAGAAACTCGTTGTGGCTGCCGGACTAAAAGGAAGCATCGGAACATGTAACGGTAATGAAATGGCACAATCTGCTGACACAATATCATAGAAATCGGACAATGAGCAGCCAGTTCAACATTCAACACGCGTCAAATTGTGCGGACATTTCAGTGACTTGTTATCAACCGGATCACACAGCAAAGAGACACAGTCGATGTCAAGATCTACAGAGAAGTTTGTGAACGTTTATTCGCGCGCCTGCTAACTTTTTTAATAATTATCGGAAAGACCAGCATTATCGAGAAAGCTTCTGCGCAATGATCTGAATTCTACGAATATGAAGGAATCCTGGCGATCGGAGCATTTTGAAGGAATTTACAACAATCCGTAAACGGCGCACGACTATTTTTCCTACCTCTGTAAGGCATTAAAAATTTACTTTTAGCCCACTTAGTAAGTTCCTGCATGTGCCATCGTTTTGAATCAGTCTGCACTTCTAGCAAAGTGATACGATTATACAATCTAATTCTGTGTCAAATATTGTAGTTCTCGTCAATACACGGAAAACAACATGCTTTTAACACCAGATGGTAGAATAGCTCGAACCTGACCATGACTCGTGTTTGCATGTGAAGATTTGATAAGCTTACAAAATGTGTTTTACATACACAATGTCGTGTCAATGCGTGTTGAAGGGCATCAATAAGCAGATTACTTATGCAAACGATAAAAAAAACAACATTTAGCTAAGTTCAGACGTTACAGGGTGTAATGTAAGTCAGAAGCACTGGTAAACCGGTTTCACAGTAGCTTTCCTAGTGACTGATGTATCAAATGATTGTTCAAAATTCCATGTTCCCAAACATCAATGGTTATAGAAATTATTCCTCAACTGATGCTGACATATCGTCTGGTCACTACGATCCACTGCTTGCATCCGTCTATATTGTCATCCACACACACACAGTCTCATTGTCAACCGAAAGTTTTTCAACGTGGAGAAGTTTGATGATCCGCTATCGTTAACCATGTGTAATATTCAGTTAAGTTAATTATCAACTACTTTCTTATCTGTGAATTGTGACAATGAAATGAAATCATTTCGAGCACTCTCAACATCATCAGAATTCAAAAAGATGACACCAGGTTAAGGACCAACTTCAACAGAGGATTCATTGAAGCCGATGAACACAGCAGGGTCAATTGTCTTTCATGCACATCTGATTAAGTTCTTCACATGCACTATTCAAATCGTCAGTAGTCAAACAACGTAACCACAGCAAGATAAGATATGTGCGGAAAGTAAGCTAAAACTCTGATATGGTCAAATACTTTCACTACCAGAATACAAACATCTTCTCCAACGTACCCCTCGCTTCACTATGATTAACGAGGAAGAGATATCTACGATAAAGAATAGAATGTTTTAGGACTATGAAAGACAGTGAAATTAAAGTCAAATACTCCTTCGAAAGCTCTGATCAGGCTGAAGGTAAGAAATGAATCCCCTCTTTGATGCACTGCATGACGAAGCTTCTCAACAGCACGACTTCCCCTTCCTGCATACCCGAAGGCACCTTCGTTTTTCGACCGCACGACCAAAAAATCACTTGACCACAGGACCAATCCATGCAGCACACAGAAACTGTTCAACACATATTTTGATATCTACCAGCGAAGCTTTGAATCAATATTATCACTCACCAGAATCAATATTATCAAAATTCCTGAACATGATTACTGGAAGGTAATCGAAAAATTGTGCACACCTTGACAAAAAATAATAAGTAACACCTTAGAAATTCTCGGCTCTCTCCAACTCAAAAAATTATTATATCTACAAATGAAGTTGGCATCAGATATTTCTAGTAGTATTCTTTTTATTATGGGTAAACTTCGGCTCAATCATCCCCCTTTCTCGAGTTCCCAAAAACACCGAGCATTTTGGCATGGCGCATGCACTGCGAACCTATGAGATGTAAGGCCTTGTGAAGGCTAATAATTCCACATAGATCTCCCTATTTATCATCTACCGCACTGTAATTCACACAAAATATCGTCTTCTTGTATAAGATAACATGCAACTGCGCGTATTTTTTCTTGCATTCATAAACGTGTAGGAAAATACGCTCTACCCAAAGGAGCTCTTGATCGGAAGGATCGTTCCTCATCACCGTAGATATCAACTATACAGCATCATTTGCGCACCTTATCGACATCTCTTTAGCTGATTTGATAAAAGCATCAATGCAGCACACCAAATGATCGTCAATAACCTTATAACAATAACAGGTTACGAGAAGTAACCGTTTCCAAGTGATTTATGCATCTTTAAGACGGGCATCACCTGTCTGCATTCCATTAAGTAGACAACCAGTTCGGTAGAAAGGATCGTGCGTTACTGAAGGATAGAACTGCGTGCCAATAGCACGTTATAGTTAAATGTTCAAGTATAAGCCAAATCTCACATGTCACTTAGAAGAATTGAAAGCCCATCGCAAATTGAATGACGCAAAATTCACCTTTCATTTGTACCTCAAAACACTCTCCCCCCGAGTCACGCGAGAATGTCAACAATAACTCCATTGCTGTTGATGTAAAAGCAATTAAAATTCGTGAGGTCAGATGTGAAATTGATGAAAGTCATTAAACCGTTGTTTGGTTAAAATATTGTTCCTCAAAAAACGAATAATACAAAACATTGATGACAATCAAAATCTCATTAATGTGACAAGAAAAACATCACGCGTGGCACTTGAATCAACAGATTAGTGGTGTAGCTCCAGAGGAATGTGTTTGAACAATTTTCCTTCGATTTGTTTACATTACCTGTCGATGCATAAATTTCTCAATATAAGAATTCACTTTAATATTATCGTCTTGTGGATTGTGTCTGTTTACAGTTGAGAATGTTCACCATTCACATGCTCTAAAATTCTACCATCTCAGAACTGGTTTAGAGATTATCAAACGCCTGCAGCTAACTTGAAATTAATACCATTAGCGGCGTTTTTATCAACACATCGATGAGATCTTTGCATAATGCACTCGGCGTCATTTGCAGCTTTCAGTTCCATTTCATCAGGAATTGCTAACCGCATCAGACACAAGCAAATCATGCTTGTAGAAATATCGAAAAATTCGAGAAATATTTTCTTTTAAATATAGGAATTGACAAGGAAATTGACAACCCAAACAAGTTTGCCAGCAGGGTACTTCTATTCTTCCCCTCCCCACATTTTTGCTGTTGACACCCTTGAGTGTTGCATCGTCAGCGATCTTCTCTTGCTCCTAACTGCAGTCTCACTACCGTCGCAAAGGGGTTGAGTGTGCAAAATTCCTCTGGTTTGCAGAAAATTCACAGCACTTGCTTTGCCGTTCACTGTAGCTGCGGTGTAGACAAAAATCCCACGAAGTTCATGACCACAGCACAGCTGTATCCTGCATTCTAACCCAGGTATACAAGGGACCAATCCTTCCTCCCAGGGGCCGAGTAAGACTTCTCAGTTGTGTTGTGCTGTCACTCAGTGACATATCAAGTCTATTCTAAATCCAATGTAACCAAGTTTGACGAAATTCGATGAATTTGGAATTATTGGAAAATTTGGGGGTGTGGTGGGGTGGGGGTGAAGAATAGAAGCACCGTCAGCAGTATTCAAAAGTAAGGAAAATCCACACAAACAGAAAAATAATCCACACTCTACATCAGACGGAGGTTTCAATAACACCGACCATCCTGAGCGTGAAGTCACTAAGTTTTGAGTATTAAACAACATCTGGAAGGTAGGGGAAGAATAGTTCCAGGTGCAACAAAAAAATCTGACTTAGCGTCAACAAGGCTATGAACATCCTTAGCTGACCTCCATTTCTTCTTTTGATCTGCCATCTGATTTCTGGCTTTCGGGTATCAGCGTTTTATTCATTGAGATTAATCAGAGCATGCTGCGCACCGACGAAATGCAAGTTGAAACATAAGAAACTACTTTGAAGAATAGATAGAACACATTTTCTTCCTTGCAAGCTTCATTCTTAGGCAAATAGAAAGCGTCAGCATAACCTTGAAAGAGATTTACAGTCTGAGTTTTTGCAGTTGAAAAGAATTTGAGATATGTAAATGACATTGACAATTTCCCCCAATCTTATGTTTATCTTATTGTGAAAGCCAGCATAACATGAACACTGCTGCTGCCATGGAAAGTTATCAGCTGATGGAGTAGGAAATATCTGACACTCAGGAGTTGGAAGTTCTTTCATTAACTTCCTACCCTAACGGGCAACAGTGAGTCTTGAATGCAATTTGTATTTCTAACTATCTTTTAGGGAAATTTATACGCCAAAACATTTGATTGCAAGAGCAATTTATCAACCTCGACAAAATGCTAAGGTTATGTGTCGAAACTGCTCACCGCGAACACAACAGCCTAAAAATTGAAGTTAATGAGTCTAGGAAACATCTTTTGGCCTGTTGGGACTAGGCCTCATTTTCTCTTCCAACAACAAATGGGACGAACAGTTTGATTATTTATACAAAAAATGTTGTCATTTATTATCCTTAGTTAAACGCATTCGGTTTCATTGTCGCCAAAAAAACATTGTTTGGCAGGCCTACATCGGGCTCGTATTTTCTCAAATATATTTTTGTTGAATAATCACATATAACCCGTTGTATGTGACTTAAAATAGTCTCATAAAAGAAAGCTTGACCGTTTAGACAATTTGTGTTGTTGTTGTTTTGGCCCGTTCATATTGACGTCAGTCGCTGGAGACGACCGATTGGCCTCAAATAATTCAGCAACTGGGTGGTGGAAATTTGGTTGGGATCCGGGTGGATGGTATGGAAACTGGCATAACGCTGCACATTCCATCTTGAGCACTTGATAAGGTTGTGCTCCAGGCTTTCTTCCTCTTCGCCACATTCATCGCAGATTGTCTCCTCTGCTAAGCCGATACGATGGCGATACTTCTTGAGAAGAAGAGAATGCCCTGTCCTGTATCTTGCAAGTTCGATGCGTTCTGATCTACTCAAGCTGACTTCCTCTTGATGGTTGTATTTCCAATGGCTGTTATTCTTCTTCCATTCGTTGGCAAGGCTTCCGGTATTTTTGTTTTCACTGTGTCGATATCGATAGGAATGTCTTTCTGGTCTAGATTAGTGGCATCTTTTGCAGTCGTGTCAGCGATCTCATTCCAATGTAAACCAAAATGACTGGGGACCCATTGAATGAGAATGTTCTTAATTGCTGTTTTCTGCAGGCTGTTCCAAGCTTGGTCTTCGTTTGATGTTCTGACGTCCAGATGGCCACTTCGTATCTTTTCAATCACACCTTTATCATCAAGTTTTCGCTGATGGGCAAATGTGACGCCGAAGCACAGTTTTTCTTTATGCTTGATAATATTTGTACAAGACTTGTTCGCAAAGTTTCTCTTTTTTCGGAATGCCATCCCTTAGCTAAGTTTTTCATTGTACGACCAACGAATTCTCAAGCCAGAGCTCAAAAAACTATTGTGTCATCAACGGAAACTGTCTGTAACTAACAACTCCTTTTCAAAGTTTTCTAAATTTACATGATGTTGTGAAGCATTTTCGTTGTATTGGTGCATGAGGTGTCATTATCACTATCATCAGTCGTGGGTAGGTTCGAACCAGCGACGTTGGAGATAGAGGACGTGCAAGCATACCCTCTAACCACAAGGCCACCGGAGCATCTGTTGGGTTCGAACTGAAACACGACTGATGAGGCACAATATGTCTCGTGGTGGTTGCATTTGTAGACATTTGACGAATCTATCAATTGCCAGGTTACTTGTCTCAACATGAAGCAGGATTATCAAAAATGCAATGTTAGGGCAGTTTAATTATCGATATTACTTGCTTTAAGTGAGTCATTATCGTCAATTAACAGTCCGATAAGCAAATTAGAAACAATTTCGGTGTTTGCTGTTCAATTAATGATTAATTAAAACAGCTGATATGATACATACTTGTTTCTTGCATAATAGCACTCAAAGCAGAAATTCAAGTTTCGTGAGTGACATTTTTTGATCAATTAGTCCTCTTCAATGACAGTTTTATCAATAAATCAACAAAATAACGCAATTTTGGCTCCATTGGAACTGCATGATTATTACAATCAGATAATTTAGAATGGACGTTTCAAGAAATCGAATACAGTATTTGACATTGTACATGTTGACGATACCCCGACATTCAATCATCAACCAACGGTTTTGAAGTGAAGGGCAAACAATTATATATCTTATTGATTGATTGTGACAGCTGTCTGTTTGAAAAATTAATCATAAATCATCAAAAACTCAATGGAGATACATTGCACTCAGGGATGCCGGAACGAATTTTGGGCAAGGGGAGAATGTTGAAGCAGGGCAATGAAATGAATTTTCGATACCAAGAAGTTCAAACTACTTAAGTCTTCCACACATACAGACTAAGGCAATAGTGTTCGGCATGATCGAGTAGCTATTCGAGTAGGCCTTACTCACTTTCAATGTGTCACTCGAGCAGTGATTCCGAGTACTCGAAACGTTTACAAGTTTTACTACTATTTCTTGGCCAGGAATCCACTAAGCAATCTCCTCTTCAATTTATTTTATTGTTTTCTAAATAAAAAATAATAATTCTTCGATGCAATGTGAAGCAAAACTCTCAGCATTAAACAAAATGATTGAAAGTACCAGTTGTTTACAGTTGATTGAAAGTACCATGGCAAACAGAAAGACAAAACATGTTAAATAGCAAGAAAATAAATACATAACATATTTGGGGAAACTTAGCTGTTATGAGTTACTTTGTTGATTGATATGCCATCATGTCGATCAAAAAACTTAAGAACATTAGATACTCAATGAATCTGCTGCACTTTTCAATACTAAAATGAGGCAACTAGCTACCTGCTTATTCAAAATTAATTCGCCATTTCTGCAAAACGTTTGAGCAAAGAAGATAACTCTTTTGTCAGAAATACTTCAATGAAAAAGAAAGAAGAATACTACTGATTGAAGTGCAATAAATGCAAGACTGCCCCGATTTATTTTTGAATGAAAACTATTCATTTTGAGGGTCAAACATGTTTCAAGCAAAATTGTTCATCGTCAGTGTCACATTCTCATCATTCATTCTCCTGTCACTGATGATGAGCAATTTTGCTTGAAACATGTTTCACCCTCAAAATGAATAGTTTTCATTCAAAAACTACTGACTGATTCAAAGTAAAATCTCGAAAACAATTTTAGTATACCTACACTTTTGCTCAAGGGCACCATGCCCCTTCTCAGACAGGGCAAGAGGGCGATGCCCCCTTCGCCAGCCCCCCTGTTCCGACATCGCTGATTGCACTGATCTGATAACCACAATGATACATTTTAAATAACTTCTTTTACATCAATCTTCGGTAAGTTGTAATCAACTTTGTAATCTAGCAGGAATGCTATTGTGACACAAGTGACATTCACAGGCGCACAGCCGTAAGATGACGGCAATATTCAATAGAGATGCTCAACTGGAAACTTTACACAAATCAATTTCTTGGTTTTTCATTTTGATGTGGGCTAATATATGATTGCGAGACAGCAGAGATAGAGCCCATGATGCGTAGGACTATCTAAAAAAATGGTAGAAAAAAGTGTCTGAATTAAGTGTCTGAACGCTGATATTATATGCTAGTTCGATACCCAATCGATAAAATTCCATCGAAAATTGACGCACTCTATTGATACAAATTCAATTCTGCTGCACTCTCGATTTTCTAATACTAACAAGACCTGGGTAATAAACTGACTCAACAATTTTGTAAATAACTATCATAAAAAACAAATTATCGTTCATGCAAGCTCAGTTAGCTATCACAGAATAAACTACCTGAATCATATAATATCAGGTAGAGAATTCGAGGTATTCAGGGAATTCGAATATTCAGAAAATGATGTACTAAGAAAAATTTATATCTTAGAAATTCCTATTTTGCGATGTTACAGGGAAATGATAAAATTTTCGAGATCTCATTTCCAGATGACATTGACATTATTTCTTAATCACATCCAATTTATTGTTCTATTGAACTAGAAAATGAATTACAGATTCTTCAATTATTATTTCAAGACATCGAAGCTGAGTGTCCTGAGCTCACAGACTCCGACATTTTGTGATGTCAACAGGCGTGCTAGAATAGACCAAGCAATCACGCAAACAATTTTCATATACAGAAACTGAACGAGTCCAAAATTAAATCAAACTGATGAGGATCTCATAACGAGGCAAAACGTCTGAGTTTGTTGAGTTATAATACTGTTATGAAAACAAGCTCTTGAAGTAGGCTACAGCTACAATTCAAATTGTGAACTATGACATAGAACGTTAGAATAACATTGTGACATAGATTATGCATAAGTCGATTCTGTTGATGATATCTGCTGCTACATAGGCCCCTCCCAGAATCGACGCAGTTTCGCATAAACATGAACAATTACACAATCATGAGTTTGCATGTAACTATATGTGATTTTCCTAAAAAAATTTAGATGAGTAATAACCAAACATCATTTTTAACTTGGTGGAAGATTTAAGCGTCCAGAGGTAGTTTGAAATTCCTCCAGGTATGCCGGTTTATAGCGGTCGATCGAAACCCAATCCTGGCGATTTCCAAGTGCTAAAAACAGGGCTTTATCAATTCGGTTCAATATCAGAAAAGGTCCCTGGTAAGGACGAGTTAATGGGATACGATGGGAGTCAATTCTAACGAAAACGTGAGAAGCATTTTGTAGAGATTTTGGCACATATGAAGGTTTGTATTTTCGTGGAGGAGGCACGGGGGAAAAAGTACCGACTTTGATCCTTAATTTAGCAGATTTTTAAGAGCACTAAGGAAATCAAATAACGCTTATTCAAACCATCGTCATTAAACACGTAATGACTGAATGATGATAGTTTCTTAACATTTAACCCAAGCCCTTGTATGCTATGCTACAAATCATAGATCATCAAGAAGTGAACACACGCTTTAAGGAAGTCAACACGGAACTGAAAGCTAAATCGTGAAAATGAACAATTTCTTTTTCCACAACGACAGTCAATCACTGCGCGTCTGCAAGGGTCGCATCATTTCTGTCTCATACGATAAATCATCTTCATTATTCAACAGCCGGCAAAAAGAATAAAGACAGTCTTACACTTCATCAACATTATCTTTTCATGAATGGAAGACGGAACCATCATCGACGAAACAAATCTCATACCATTTGTGATGGTTAAGAATACCCTGAGGGTTAATCGATTTCATGATTACAGCGTTTGGTCGGAGTTAATCATAGCTTAGAATAAGAGCATTATGTTCTACAATTAAATTTGCTTTTCCACGCGAGATAAATCAGACATAATTCTTTAGTCTGATTTATCAACAAACAATCTCATCACAAGCGAATGTTGAAATTCAGACGTACGAGGGGATAGTTGCACAGATAAGACATCGAATTCCAGGAATTACGGCAATTCGGCATGAACATAGGAAGCAAGCCCAGAGGCCCATGTTAAGAAAATTGTACAAGGTATGCCTAAGTCCACCATCCGGACAAATATTTGCCTATCTAGCACATAAGATTCATCGATAATATCCACAGATCATCGGTCTTGCGCCAAACTGATTTCATCTGAATTCAAAGGATCTGACTTCAAGGGAATCATCTTCGCATCTGAATTCAAAGGAAAGTCGCTTACAGAGTGATATTGCAAAATCCTTACAACCTACACAAAAGCTATCTGATACAATATTGATTATCGGGTGGTGAGGGTTCATTTTTCGCAACAACTCTCTCCTGATCTGCCCGATCTCCCTGATTCTAAAAAAATGAGAAAGATAATCGAGCAGCGTTTATATCTTCCTGAATCCTGATATTCAGCTGAGGAGCATCACTAAGAGCATGGACCGGTCATATTCCTTAAAGCTTTGATTTACAAAATCACAACAAATCATTGAAGGCTCCCACTGAAGAAAAGTTTTGGCACACTATGTTAATGCAGACAATGTTAACACTATGCTAATTAATCCCATTATCCATTAAACGAACCAGACACACCAAAGTGCTCACAGCGGTAAAATCACGTCATTTGCTGATTCGGCAGGGTGCACATTTCCCAAGAACTGTTATGAAAGCTGATGATCTGAAAGGAGTTGCCTTTTTTCCAACCCACCTCTAAGTATTGCATTTCTAGCTATTTTGTGATTCGCTTTTATACTTTTGATAGTTTCATTTACTTACTGCATTCTGTAAATGCAGATTGTCTGTAGCGGTATGGGTCGTGCTGAATGTCACGAACTGAATATAACAAAAGATGCTTGCTAATCTTATATATAAAATGCAAAACGCCGACAAACTCCTCCTAAACCATGAAACTTTACGCCAATATGATACTACCATTTAATAGAACAAAAAATTTGTAGTTAAAACCGCCCGGTCTCATTTCCCTAAGTATCATAATTACAGAGAAAAGTAGACTTGATGTGTAAATTTTTACGAAAAAAATATTAATTACACAAGTAACTACATTAAATTTACAAATGAACTCCTCATTTGCTTTAAAAAACTTGCCTCGCTAGACATGCGTCTCATTGATTCTAATGTTTCCGACGGATTCAGCAACAGCCAATGAGAACGCGATCTAAATGGTAAGACAGCCAATCAGTGTAGGCGAATGAGTTGGTAAACTTGGAATGCAACAATGTGCATACATACAATGTGCACTGTCTTAATTTAACATACTTATGCATATAAATCCTGGACGAAGTCCGGGGCCTTACTAGTATTAGATAAAATATAAGCTATTAAAGGGATCTGACGTTCTTCACTTCATTTGTCAAAGATATCAAGACTGTGACAAAGTTCCACCGTCAGTTACCGTCTCTTCTATAAGCAATGGACTAACATGACATAAATTTACAACCGCAAACTCTTGACAACTCACATTGAGATCGAGAGTGCCCACAACACATTGCACCGGGTTCCTCATGTATTCATTCGCAATTCGTCGCACTCCACTGGGCCATGTGGCGGACGTCATCACCGTTTGTCGGTCCTTTCTCACTTGATACAACGTCTTCACCACTTGGGGTTCAAATCCCATGTCCAACATTCGGTCAGCCTCGTCTAACACCACATAGCTGACGTCATGCAGAGACAGTTGATCCGCCTGGACAAGATCATTCAATCGCCCGGGGGTTGCAAACCACAATCTCCAGGGTCAGACTGGTCGGACCGCTTCCACCTGTTCTTGCGCGATGCACCGCCGTACACGCACAGACATCGAATATTTCGGTACGAATACTTGTCGACTTCTGATTTGATTTGTAGCGCTAATTCTCTTGTGGGTGCCATGATGAGCACTGTGGGACCTCTTCGTTCTGACCGCGGCTTCGTTTGACCTTCAATGTGGATAAAAGCAGGCAGCAGGAATGCCAAGGTCTTCCCAGAGCCGGTCTGAGCGATACCAATGAAGTCACGCCCCCAGAGAGAAGAGTGGGCCAGGCTTTGACACTGGATCGGTGATGGCCGTTCGAAGCCTTGTTTGAGAATTTCTTGCATGATTTCATCATGATCTTGCCAAGCTTCCATAAATGTTCGCACGGAGATTCGGAATTTTCATATCCGACGGCTTCAATTCGTTGACTGTGATATTGTTCATCTCTCTGTAGATGTCAGATTTCTCTTCGTCTGTCATTGCTGCAACTGCAGGGTCTTCTTTGTAGAAATTCTTGATCAACGGAGGCTCATCTACAATCAAACAAAGTTCACGATTATAGAATATTATTTGAAAACAACAAGAACAATGGAGTTCCTGAAACATGCCTGGTCGTCCAAAAATGAACCAGGGTTCCCGCGGCTTTTCGAACAAAAAATTCAAGGGTTTTCAAGGGCAAAATCAATGATTTTCAAGGGTAACGTAAATTTGAGATTTCTCATATATAAGTATTGAAATACATTTTCCATGATTCAATAGATCATTTTTACATATCAAAATGAGTAGAAAATCAATTGAAATATATGTTAAATACTTGAATATTCAGTTAAAGATCTATGAGGCGGCCCAGAAGCCGCAGCGACAGATGTGTCATACTGGTTAGACGTCGTAGCCGACTTGACGGCAGCAGTTTAACAAAACGGGACAATTATAGGTGAATAACGCAAAATGTGTTATCGCGTTGGTTGGCCAACTTCGAACACAAATTACCTGCGGGATTGTATACACATATAGAGGCATTACATGTGTAATCCCTCCACGCAAATGAGAAAGCTATTTTGACTTAAGCAAGAGTTAGTACGTGAATGATTGTGAAAAAATCTCAGTGGTTGCAGCTTTTTAATAAACTCTAAAAAAATCTCAGATCATAACAATACAGTTCAGGATTAACAACTCTCATGAAAAAAATTGATAAAAAAGTCCTGATTAAATTCGTAACAACTTTGATGGATAACAAAATGCGCATGCGTAGATCAGATCACATGAAAGCTTAGTAATCGTGAATGAATCAGACAGATTGAAGTTTATTGAGTTCGACGTTGATAGAAGAGAGCTCTTCCTTTTTCTCGCTGGCCAAAATTAAGTGATTGTGCTACATGATATGTAGACCACATCAAAATTTTGACACGCAAAATATTGAAATTGATGACTTCATCAAAATTTAAGGGTTTTCAAGGGCGATTTCAAAATTCAAGGGTATTCAAGGCCTTGAATTTGTCTTTTAAAAATTTATGGTTTTCAAGGGGGGGCCGCGGAACCCTGCGAACGTTTTCGAGAGGAAAGACAGAATTTACGAATATGAACATGTCACATTGAAACCACAAGGAAGTTTGTTCGCCTTGTGGACACGACACTAGAAAATCGTTGACTCTTGCTCGCTAGAACAGAGCATAAATTAGATTTTTTAAAAGTAATCATAAAAGTACTGCATTGTAAGATGGTGATACTAAATATGCTAAGCACCAGATTGCAGTGCTCGATAATCCAGAAAGTTGTCTGTTTGTGACACGACATATTCCAGTGTTCCGCAAACTCGGTTTTTTTCCGGCCAAATGCAGAATGATATGGGTGTGGCCGGTTGATTTGATCCAAAAATTAGGGTTTTGCGGCCGGAAAGGGCTTTGATTTATGAGTTCTGATTGCTTTCATTTCAATCAATCCACATTCAACTATCCAAGTCGACTCGTCAACGGTTACACTGACAACGGTTACCCTAATCAAAACACTGACACACATTGATGACTATGACACACGGGCAGTGAAGTTCACAAGTTATGTGCGCCCGCAATCTTCAACAACACCATCGCCTCTACAAAATGCAAAGGTGATTGGTCGATATGGGCACGGGTTGTAAGGGCAGCGTACGTCCCCACAGTCAGTTTCACTATCTTGTCTGCAGCTTTTTAAATTCGGTGCTTGCCTCATCTACGTTTCAAAATTCGAACCTAACTTTTTGTTTATGACCATAAACCCGGTACTTGGCTGTTCGTTATCAGTTTCTGACAAATGCTGTAATCAGTCATGTGATTTTTCTGGTGCGCTCACTATTCTGGTCTGTAATAAATACTTCTGAAAACCCGATGAAACTCCCTTCCATCATCAATTTGCGTCAGAGCCTTCCCTGATTAAGACCCCACAACTATCTAATTAGAGATCGATTTTTAAATAGGCACTCTCTAACTGGCTATAAGTTTGTCTAAATTTAGTCTCACAAACAACTTTGTAATGAGAAGGAACAGAGGAACAGGTAGACATTACCTTAACAGGTAGATTACTACAATCTACTACGTAGTGAATAATTAAATGTAGTTAAGACATACGCATGTCAGGCACAGCAACCAAACACAGTTAAATTGGTTTCGAATGCCGTGCTCGTGTCCGGGCTTACTCATCAACCGTGCTCGTGCCTGGAAAAAAGCCGGGTAACGACCGTGCCCGTGCCCGGGTACCCGGTCGATCCTTAACTACAGATCAATCAATTTATTACTTGTAAATATTGGTCGACAACAATCAAATAATTGCAATTTCAGTAAAAAAATAAATTTGATAGCTCCTCAAAACGGTGTTCATTAAAAACATCTTAACATGAAAAATTATCGTAAATGAAAAACATCGTAGATGAAAAATATCGTAAATGTACTTGAAAAACATCGTATTGGTCTTACAAAGGCATAGTCTCCTTCATGGCTCATAGTAATCTGAAGCATAGCGTCACTTTCAGCGGATATCTATTTAGGATTCTATGGATGGACATAAATTAGATATCTTTTCCATTTGATACCGGATATGTTGATTTTTATACCAAAATCTTGAATTCCATGTGGAAATTACTTGGGCAGTCCCTGACTTGGGGATGCTTCACAATTAAGAGTCGAAGTTTAGGGGTGACGGATACTATGTTTTTTCAAGTGTAATATTATCGTACTCTATTTTCTATATTTTTCATTTACGATGTTTTTAAATTACGATATTATTAATACGATGTTTTCATATAGAACCCCTCAAAACAGTCCACAGATCGTTGATATAGGCATCATGGATCCATTCGCAAGTGCTTCGTTCTATTTTTGAAATATTCACCCAGTCCTATATGATTATAAACGAATAGTTTGATTACTGGTGCAACTCACTCTCCCATTCAGGACCTAAATCATCAGATAAAGCGGCACGACGGAGTCTCGCGAACACGTCTTCAAAGCTCTCGCCGGTGGTCTCCTTGACATCAGTATAGGTGATGGTAGTTGACGTTCCATCTCGATTCATGTGAACCTGTAAATCAAAGTATCCCGTCAAATGTCAATGACTAACTATTCAGTATTTGCAAAGTTTGTGAAGGAAAAACAATGGAAGAGTGGAAATGCGGATTCGTTCGACTTGGTTCTATTTCAGGCATCACACTGGTGTGAAGGCAGTTGCGGCGATGTACACGTGAGAAGTGATAAATCAAAGCTTTGTTTAAACAAAGATGATAAGTCAATAACTAAAAAACATTTGAAGCAAAATCATCGAAATACTGCCGGAGACGAAAATTTCCTTTTGAACATCTACTCGACGTATCTCGGCAAAATGAAAACGCGACAAGTTGTGGCATACGTTAAATAAAATAATAAAAGCTGTTTCCGTTGATTGATATTTTTACTCTAACACGTATATAACGTGTCATGGAGTTGGGCGGAGGCTTGTTTGGCATGCGGTAGAGTCATATCTACGCGCAATCATTTTGGCAAATGAAGCATTTACAAAAAAAGGTGATCTTTCAAAGGGACCACGGGGAATTTGCACGCAACGAGAACTACATTCAGCATAACGTCTGGAAAAGCAGAAAACAATGTTCTTTACAGCTCAACAGAGAAAGCTTCGTCGCAAAACTTTCTCCAATCAAAGTGTGCACAAATGCTGTGTTTCCCATACATGACTGTCAGAGAATCGTTCGAAAGACCTCGCATTTTCACAGCTTCGTTCTTTTCCCAATTTACAAATGCTACAAATGGTTCACAATGTTTCGAACTGACCTCCGACCTTCCGATTGCTGGAGCCATATTCTCTTCATTCGTATCCCTCCAGCTTCTGCTTCCACCACTCTGACCGAAAAATTGATCTCGACCTCTGCTGCCACCGAATCCTCCGTCTCGGCTGCCTCCTCCACCTCCTCTGTAACCGCCACCACTCAACAGTGCTTCAATCAGCGACTTCGCCTTCTGACATTGTTCGGCGGTGCCTGAGATCTGTATTTCTGGAATAGCATCCCGAGTTACCTGTTGAGAAAGAAATAACGACAGCATTACTCCTCAAGGCAAGACAACTAAGGCCTTGAAGCAAAATCCTGCAGTTAGTATGCTTATTATAGCAACATTGATACAACAATTAAAAGTCACATTGGGATAGGTGATTGAGAGACAGAGAGTTGCTGAGATCGGAGGAAGAACATGTCGGCCCCACGACGCTGCAGGTGATGATATGTCGGACGGTCTCGACCTGGCCACAGGCGTGCATTGTGGCCGCGAGACGGCCTACTCCGATGCGCAGTCAGCAGAGTTGAATCCAAGCACGTCGTAGGGGCTGATGGCTTGCTGGTTTACAGCTCCATTAAGTTATGACCGGCTGGAGCATCGGTGGAGTTGCTGGATTTGAAAATCCTTCAATTTTTCACTTATAATATTACCTACTATATGCTTATACCAAATCAGAATTTTCGACTGCTTAGTCTGCGTCATGGCTAAGTTAATGTCATCTTCGTCAATTTATACTGCACGCTGACACAGACTGAGAAGTCGACAATTTGATTTGGTGTATTGTGTGCCGCAAGTGAGTAACTAAAAGATTTTGTAGCAAGTTTTCTCTTCTTTTCTTTTTTGTTCCTTTTTTTGCGAGAAACGCCTCAAAATAGGTATCGTACAAATGAATCAAATCAGGCTTTATAAGCATCAAAGAGCATAATATACAAAATTTAAATGCAAATACAATTTTACATTTAAATATCTATTATAGCTATTACATTAAGTAAGATCTACCACTGAAATCTTGTTAAAACCTAGCACCTACAAACACATCAAGAATAGTAAATTATAAGGCAATGCGAAAGTCTATGTAAAAAGGATAAGGAGTTGATGATAACACCTCAAGCACCAGATCGCATTGAATAAAAATGATTTCATCGCAGACTAAAAGTAAGCAAGTAAGTAATACTAAGAAGAGCACAAAACTATGATAAGATTAAGAAGGATAAAATAACATTCTCCTCACAGCCATTCATTAAATTGGATTCCTTCTCTATGAAAATGGACTCGGTTCCCACTTGTCCGCAATGAAACATTTGATACACATTTTGAGGTGTTTTCGCAAAAAGGAAAAAAATAGAATAACAGAATAGAATAAAAGCCATCCTAAAATGGAGCTGCTAAACTTTGACAAAGAAAATAATGATGGATTACAAGCTGCACAGGATGAAAATTACGAAAATGGAATATCACGGGAAAATTGCAGCTTTACTTTAATACGTGTCCCCACGTCTCATCACTCAATTACCACAGCAATCTGTTGACGGGGATCAAAGCACCGGGTGGAACTTGCTGGAGGACATGTGCTCGGAGAAGCACGACAGTTCCATAATGCGTGAGAAATATTTCGTTAGCTGAATATACAAAACAAGCCTTTGACTTTTCATTTAATTTCATAAACACAGCTCGCCACCCAGCGCAACATGGAATGAACTAAACATCTACAATCTTTGCATAGGAGAACAAATTCCGTCACAGCATTCATCAAAACATCATTAGAGCATAAACCCCTCTGCTGCGCATGATGAGCATAAACCCCTCTGCTGCGCATGATGAGCAGTGGTACATGCTCATAAGACCTCGCGATAATGTATAGAAAGTTTCTATCGAGTCTTGGACTTAATGACTTCAGATCTTCCATTCAGTGATATTATGTTAACATTGTTGTTATACCATTTGTGTAGTCTCTACATATTTCTCAATATAGTTTGAACATTGAAGCGTTATCGGGAACTGTGAATGGCAGAAGCAAATTAACAATTAACAATGCTCTAGGCGGTCACAACACAAATTTACCTTTCCTCTGATTATAATCGCTACATGAAAAGGATTAAAGAGATCAGTAGGTGGTTGCGGTTAGCCATGGTTTATCTCCATATCTCAAGCGTGAGCGGCCAATGAAATTAACACGGCAGGTAAATTTCGGTTCAACACAACTCTTCGGTGAGATTGAAGATGGTAGATCATGGTCTCATTTCATTCATTTTCTATTTTTACATTTTGTTCTTAATTTCATACTACTATTAATTATTGTGATGAGTAATATTTACGTTTTGCATTCTGATAAATATCCATATTACATATATAATACAGTCGAACTTGTCTCTAACGAACTTGCCTATAACGAAAACTTGTCTATAACGAACGATTGTCAAATTCCCTGCAATATTTCTATTCTACATGGGTTAGAAGAACTTCCTTATAACGAACTTGTCTATAACGAAAACTTGCCTATAACGAATTAAAATCTAGATCCTTCCGAAAAAAATAACGAAATAAACCATTAAATTTGAAATAACAAACTAAAAATTCGTAAAACGCCGTAGTATCGAGCTACAGACCTATAATCCTTTTTGTCATGGATGCGCCTGATCAATTACGCACTGAAAATATATATCATCGATCGTGACGAAGATGATGATGTCTCGTCCGTATTAGAGAAACTGAAGAGCATCCACCGGTAACTTTACGCACAGCAGTCGAAAGTATTGCACCTCTGAGAAAATTTCTTACTGAGAAGGATTACCACTTGACTATTTGGAAATCTCTTGAGAAAACAAATAGTGAAAAATGTGCGTAAGTCGAAGCAACGCTGATAACTGATTATATTGGCAGTATAGACATGTTTCCATCACCGGTATCACATTTGTTGCAAACCTGATACACTACAGTAATGTTATTCTATAATACAGTACATACAGTATGTTAGATCATATTGTTCGTTTTTCCTGACCAAAATACTTAGGTATGAAGAGATAGCGTAATCACGACGGTATAATACATGTATTAATAAATTACAGACACACTGATGAGCTAATGCTAATGATTTAATCAAAACTTCTCTATAACGAAAATTTCATTCGGTCCCTTCGATTTCGTTATAGACAAGTTCGACTGTATTCCATTCAGCCGGTTCGACTTAGTGACAATAAGCTCGTTCAACCCACAAAGCGAGGACGGTGGATGAAGAAGTAGACATTCCATTCCGCCAGTTGTGTTCGATATATTTGTTTTTGACTTTTATTTCACTGTTAAGCTCTAGTTAAACTTCAAATGAACAAGAAACTGCTCTAGGCGGTCACAACTTTCATAGTTGTGACCATAGAGGCTGTCATACTTTTCAATCGGTTAACCAGCTAATCAAAACTTGTAATGGAAATAATCTACGTAAATTCTGAATGACAACCGTGAAAAGCCTTAAGAGAATTCATGTGAAATTACCATAATTTCTATTTGAATAGATTCAAATCAATATTTGAAATGATCTTTCACAAAGCTGATCAGTGATCAGCCGTCATGCAACCTCATAATAATCTCTTTAATATCAAAATGCCAACTGCATGAATTCATGATTCTATTTATAACAAACATCCAATGTGACATGCATCCTGCTTTGAAAATTGACCTTAAGAGTTTATTTGACTTTTTGATGACAATGATGAGTTCAACTAAAGTGAAAGTTGTAGACACTAGCCAAATCATGAAAATCAAAGGTGTCCGCGCAAATTTGGATGAAAATTTCCAGGTGTTTTCCAGGGAAATTTAGCAAGAAAACGGGGGGGGGGGGGTCAAATTTAAAAGAAAAATTCCAGGAAAAATCTACCCAAAGTTCTGTGGCTAAGGAGCTTACACACCATACAATTAATATTATTGAAGGCAAAAAATTGAAAAGTGACGTAAAATTGGTTGAATTTTTAAGGCGCAGGTGATTCCAAATAACAAATACCAATACATGCATCAGACGGCCACATTATATTTATAAAAAAATGAAAATATAATCGATCACAACAAATTTAAAGATAGCGGATTGAGGGATAGCTAAATAGAGAAAGAGTATAACAATAAATAACGAAAAATGGAAGACTTAACAATGAAATGCAACATTAACGGAATATGTGCTAAGTCCACTCTATAATAAAATGCAACAAGGTGAACGTCAGAGCTTTGTCATTCAGATAAGATCATTTGAACTGAAGCATTGCAGCGTGAATCCGCGGAAGGTGGAAGACCAAGAGCCAGAAAGAGGAACATAATGGCTGATGTGCTGCATATGCATGAGAGTAATCACAATCAGTTTAAGAGAATGACACAGAGAAGAATTGACCGAGGAAAGCTCATTGGCACAACTCAGACGTGTCGTGAAATAAATATCTGCATATTGAAAACCTACTTGAAATGTGTTTGAAATGTTCGATATTAGCCTCGGATCATTCGGAACAAGCCTGGTGCTTAAATGAAGTTTGTATTTATCACCATTTAGCGTCAGTAGATTCTGCCACAATCAAGTGTGTAATAGCATTAATCCTAGATTACGGCTCCTAGTTCCCCATACCACACGACGTTAATGAGGGAGTCTACAGCTCATCGTCCACCATTCCACACGACGTTAATGAGGGAGTCTACAGCTCATCGTCCACCATTCCACACGACGTTAATGAGGGAGTTTACAGCTCATAGTTCCCCATACCACACGACGTTAATGAGGGAGTCTACGGCTCCTAGTTCCCCATACCACACGACGTTAATGGGGGAATCTACAACTTCTAGTTCACCATACCGCGCAGCGTTTGTGAGGGAATTCACAGCTACTAATTCACCATACTGTACAACGATTAGGAGTTCGACAACAGCTCATGGTTAACCATACCACGCAGCTCAGTCTCATTCATGTTGTATACGTTATGATAGGAGATTCCAGTCACTGAAATATTCTAAAAACAAAAAAATGTATGCGAATGAAGGCTACAATTGTAACAAATAAGTAGAGATGTGATGAGTAAAATCTGGAAAAAACACTTCAAGAGTAAGCATGACTTCAACAACTTGCAATTAGTGTTTTAATTAGTCTCAAAATTTCCAGGAGTTTTCCAGGAATAAATTTCATTTTCCAGGTGTTTTCCAGGTGTTTTCCAGGGGGCGCGGACACCCTGTGAAAATCAAAGAGAAATATAGAATTCTGTTACCCGCACCTCCACCCTCTCCATGTTTGATTGAATTTTTGAGCGATTTCTGAACCCAGTGAAGCTCTTGATCAATTTGTGAAAAATTGAACACCCTGAGTTAAACACAACGCTTGGATAACATTGCCGATGTTTTACTGAACTGTGTTCTGTATGTTTTGAAATTGAAATATACCGTCACTTAGACGATTGTGCAGCTATTTAGGTAACTCTACAAAACTAGTTTAAACATATTTTGACAATTTTTGAACATTTAATGTCAGTTGATGACGTTTTGACAACTGTCTTCCTTAGCTTTGAAAATCACTGTATCCCATCACTATGGAATCAAATTCAAAAATTGCCGTGTCACAGACGTACATGCCTGCATAGGTAATTGATACTGGGATACCAATAAAGAATGAATCAACGTACTCATTCAGCAGTTACAGACATATCGTTGTGAAATGTTGGTAATTTAGAAAAAATGAGTCAGCATAAACTTCATTATATTAGTCATCCCTGAAAAAGGCTCTTCCTCATGCTGGGAGCTCCTCTGGTTGTCTTAGTAGTGTTAACTACGATAATCACTAGATACAAGCATCTCTGGATACAAGCACCTCTGGATACAAGCACCTCTGGATACAAGCAACTCAAAACCACCTTGTATGCTCTTCGTGATCGTCAAACTTCCGGATTTATAAGTTGGACGCAGACCAATTGCAAATTGGAGTTTATTTGATTTTAAAAATATTGGTGATTACCAGAAAGTCAGCTGCGACCTAGAGCGGAGTTTTCATCCTACAAGGATGAAATGATTAAATAAAACTCCCATCGGATAAAAGACGAAGTCTCACTGAAACTAGTTCGAAAAAGCTTCAGTTTTGCTATTACAATAGGAGATTTTAAGTACTTTGACTGACCATTCTCTATCATGAAGGCTAGCAGTTAGTGTTATTCTCACGGTTTCTTTGTTTTTTATTACATATTTTAGCACATACTTTAGCACATATTTAGGCATTTTAAAGTACATTTGATATTACATATTTCGATAGATATAAAGTCGTATTTTCCTGGCTCTAATAATCATTAACTTAACTATTGATCTGCAAGAAAATTGCTATGAAGCAATTATTATTTCGAAATAATATGAATAAAGAAGGATTTGGTCTATTGATTTCTCGAAACTCACTTTGATTCGCGCATTCGAATCTGCTTCCAGCTCCCTTATTTTCGAGCCACCACGTCCAATGACACGACCTACATCTTCAGATGCTACTTCCATCGTTATACTTTCTCCACCACTGCTGTAGCCTCCACCACCGCCAAAGTCACTCGATCTCCCGCCACCATCATCATTGTTCCACCTGCCGCCGAAGTCGTCCCGGTTCGATCGACCGCCGAAGTCGTCCCGGTTCGATCGACCGCCAAAATCGTCCCGGTTCGATCGATCGCCGAAGTCGTCCCGGTTCGATCGACCGCCAAAATCGTCATTACTCAATAGCTCCTCGATCATGAACTTCGCTCTTTCACACTGATCAGCGGTGCCTGAGATTTGTACTTCTGGAATACCGTCTCGAGATACCTAAAGATAAGTACAAACGTAATAGAACTGCTCTCTACATGGAACACACTACGGATAAACGGAAAATATAGTGAACGAATATGCGAACTACACAGGTACTCAAAAGTCTTGCACTCAACTATTTCATACTCATTTGAACTAAATCTTTTCTGCCTCCATCCGAGTGGAAATTCTGCCGACAACAAACACCACGTCATGCATAGTTACACTAAAAAGGCAACCCATTTTAAGCATTATTGTAGCACTTATATTTGAGTTGTGAGCGAATTTCGACAAACTTTGTATAATGAAACTTAGAGCCCAATTGGCTATTTTGGCATATATTGACTGCTATCGTTTCATAAGTGGTCCGTTGTGGGTCAATATACAGTCTACTCTCGTTGTGGTCAATATGCAGTGTACTCTCGTTTGTGGTAAATATATACAGTCTACTCTCGTTGTGGTCAGTATAGAGTCTACTCTCGTGTGGTAAATATATACAGTCTACTCTCGTTGTGGTCAATATATACAGTCTCTCTCGTTGTGGTCAATATATACAGTCTACTCTCGTTGTGGTCAATATATACAGTCTACTCTCGTTGTGGTCAATATACAGTCTACTCTCGTTGTGGTCAATATGCAGTGTACTCTCGTTGTGGTCAGTATAGAGTCTACTCTCGTTGTGGTAAATATACAGTCTACTCTCGTTGTGGTCAATATGCAGTGTACTCTCGTTGTGTTCAATATGCAGTCTACTCTCGTTGTGGTCAATATATACAGTCTACTCTCGTTGTGGTCAATATACAGTCTACTCTCGTTGTGTTCAATATGCAGTCTACTCTCGTTGTGGTCAATATATACAGTCTACTCTCGTTGTGGTCAATATATACAGTCTACTCTCGTTGTGTTCAATATGCAGTCTACTCTCGTTGTGGTCAATATATACAGTCTACTCTCGTTGTGGTCAATATACAGTCTACTCTCGTTGTGTTCAATACATACAGTCTACTCTCGTTGTGGTCAATATATACAGTCTACTCTCGTTGTGGTCAATATATACAGTCTACTCTCGTTGTGGTCAATATATACAGTCTACTCTCGTTGTGGTCAATATGTGCAGTTTGCTTTAACTAGAGAAAATTGAAGATTTCCATCGACACAGGGTTTCAATGTGCAGACAAAATATTGCGACCAGCTTTCTAATAAATTTTGCATTTCGTTTAGGTGGATATACTATAAATTGTGTCATTAGTAAGAATTACTATAAAATTATAGCTAAAAAGCATCAGACTCATCCCTTTCAGCGAGTGATGCTCAATTTCAATTAACTTTATATTGTAGAAAGACGCCTGCTTTCCAGTAGGTAAATGTGGTGCATCGTTGATTCTTGGCTGATCAGTTGCAGTCAGCTGACCTAAAAGTACAAACCTTTGCTAATTTTATTCACGGATTTTCAAAGGAGAGAACAGCACAAGATACAAAACTTAGAGTACCATCACTGATGAGATTTTAGACAAAATTATACAGGGTGGCGCACATAAACCGCCGGATTTTAAACTTTTATTACTCCTCAAATATTCATCCGATCGTCATGAAATTTCGACTCATACTAGTTTGGAGTATAGGATTTATGATGATTATACCTGTTGTACTGAGAATTGTCAGAAAATTCTGATTCTATTGACCGAATGACATGTACTCATTTTGTTGACATCGAAAATACAAAGATCAAAAGGTTAATTAACTTTAACATGAATCGCATTCTGCACAACGAATTGTGCGCAGTTCCTTTGAATGTGAATATTGTTCAGTTACTTCCATGTCATATAAAATACCATTCGACGATTAAATCACTATCTGAAGAAGAATCGAACATAGAAGAATGGATGATTATTCGGTTGCAGAACGAGCAAAATGCGCGGCTTGGTACCAATGGCTCAAGATTCCAGTGGAGGTACAAAGGCATTTATGCATTCAGAGTATGGCAAGAACGCGAGATGCCACACCGGATGCCCGTACCATAAAGCGGTGGCACACAAACCTGTTGACCAGTGGTAGTGGTGGTGACTGTCAGCGGGACCGGTTCATCTTCTGAACGAACGGTGAGCAGAATGTTGGAACGAGTTGTGCAGGCAACTTCGAGGACCCAAACACATCTACCCGTCGTGCATCTAATGCTCTTCAAGTGAGTCGCCGTAATCTATCCAGCGCATCCTCCATGACTAATGGATGGCATCCGTACCAAGGTCCAAGGTAGTGCAGGCGATTACACCAAAGAAGATCTGGAAAACCGTAATTTGAGTTCGCAGAACAGAGCTGCAGCGCATCCAAGTCAACCCGCGCCATATTTAGTGGAACTAACCTGGTCCGATGAAGCCTCACGTGTCCATCTGGATGGTGGTGTGAATCGCCATAAAGGGAAAAAAATTATATATATCTTACAATATCGTTATTGGCCAACCAGACACCCTCACTGGATCAACAAGAGTCTATGCACATCGCCACGCACCTCGTCTGGCGCAATCACCAAACAGTATCTACGGACCGTTCTTCTTCGACACCTCCGTCAACGAGGAGTCGTATCTCAAGATGCTACAGGAAGGAATTTTGGCCAGCGGTTGCAGTCGGGACAGAAGAGCAGGAGCATCATATTCTGCAGGATGGTGCCCCACTTTCCACACGGGGACCTCCTGTGCGTGAGTTGTTTGAACAAGAAGATGCCTAAATAACAATGGATGATGGGACGTGCATCATCCTAACAATGCCCTGGCCTACCAAAAGCGAAACTCGCATCCGTCCGCGAGATGGAGGAGGAACACGTTGAGTCGTGACTAGCTAACCTTTTTTCTGATGTTTTTCATTTAATAAATTGTTTTCTATGACCTTTACCTTTAATTCGTTTTTGGTCATTATTGATAAAGACGTGGGGGAAATAAAGGGAAAAGTTTATCATTAAATCTTACATGTTAAGATACATTGTTGGTATGTCAATTTTACTGCATGTCATTCGGTCAATAGAATCAGAATTTTCTGACAATTCTCAGTACAACAGGTATAATCATCATAAATCCTACACTCCAAAATAGAATGAGTCGAAATTTCATGACGATCGGATGAATATTTGAGGAGTAATAAAAGTTTAAAATCCGGCGGTTTATGTGCGCTACCCTGTACTTTTCGTATTTTACAACATTTACAGCAATTTCATTCAAAGTTGTAATTTTGCTCAATTTCCGCTCTTCCAGTGAGATAAACCAATATAGTTTTTTAACATATAATGCTAAGCAATTGTGTATGGTCTTAAAAGAATGCTGGTGCAATCGGCCTAAACTAGGGTTGCCACCGGGTTTTTGAAAAATTAAGCACTTCAAAGCACTTGTGGCAACCCTGGCCCAACTAACGTAAATTTCATCAAGATCACCTGTTGTCTAATACTTCATATTTTTCTCTTTCATCTCGAATCATATATTCTTGGGATGATGAAATATTACTTTGTGGACAAAGCCCTGGTCCATCGGTTGGTACAGCTGAAATGATACTGGCTTCTGGAGATGCAGGTGTTCGCTGGTTATGTCAATTATTTAATGGCATTCTCAGGGAAGACGTGATACCTACTGACTGGACGAAGAGTATCCTAGTCCCGATTTTCAACGGCAAAGGTGATCCTCTAAATTGTGAGTCGTAGAGAGGTCTCAAACTTACTGAAGAGGCTCTGAAGATCTACGAGCGAGTTTTAGAAAAGAGAATCAGAAGTCAGGTCAACATCAATGAGATGCAGTTTGGTTTCATGCAAGGCAGAACTACGATTGACGCCATTATTATCATGAGACAGCTTCAAGAGAAATATCTGGTAAAAAACTGGAAGCTCTATTTCGCTTTCGTGGGCTTTCGATAAGGCCTTGGGATAGCTTGGCGATTACATGTAGGT
>CAJQUW010001308.1:0-48391 GCA_907163375.1 Prostheceraeus crozeri
TAAAAAAAAGAAAATAATAAAATAAAAAAAAAAAAAAGAAAAAAAAAAAAAAAAAATAAAAAAAAAAAAAAAAAAAAAAAAAAATTAAAAAAAAAAAAAAAAAAATAAAAAAACAAAAATAAAAAAATAAAAAAAAAAATAAAAAAAAAAAAATAATAATATAAAAAAAAATTAAAAAAAAAAAAATTTAAAAAAAAAAAAAACTAAAAATAAAAAAAAAAATCTATATAAAAATACTAAAAAAAATAAAATAAATTAAAAAAAAATATAAATAAAAAAAATAAAAAAAATATAAAAAAAAAAAAAAAATAAAAAAAAAAAAAAATAAAAAAAAAAAAAAAAAAAAAAAAAAAAAAAATAAAAAAAACAAGAAAAAAAAAAAAAAAGACAATTAAAAAAATAATTAAAAAAAAAAAATAATAAAAAAAAAAAAAATAAAAAAAAAAAAAAAAAAATAATGAAAAAAAAGCTTTAATTTTATCCATTTTTTAAAATATAATATTTGAATTTTGTGGTGACATTGGAATACAACAAAAACATTTTACTAAACAAATTATTTTTTATTGCTTTGTTGTCTGACATCTTTTCGTTTAAAGTTTTCTCGTTTTAAGTTTTGTTTAATAAAGTTTTGCTTAAATTTTCGCTTAAAGTTTTTAGCTCTTATAAAAAAACTTTTTCATTTTCTTCATTAGAAATTTTACCATCAGTGAAATCATTTTTTCAATGTCCATTAAAGTAGAACTACGTTCATATGATAACGAAGGATATATTCTTGCGGTTTCGTCCACTTTTGATTCATCCACTTTTGTTTCTTCCATTTTTAAAGAAATATTTTTAGTCACATAATTTTAGTTACCTCATATTTTAAAAACCTGAAAAATGGATTTAAAAGACGTTTTTAAAATTACCATTTTTTTGATTTTCGGTGTCCTTGAACGGTCATGATTTGAGCAAGAAAAATGTCATAATCTCAAATTTGAGATTCTTAACTTTTATGATTTTCGGTGTCCTTGAATGGTCATGATTTTAAGGGGGTGAAAATTGTAATTCTCAAATTTTGAGATTCTTAACTTTTCTGATTTTACAGTGTCCTTGAACGGACATGATTTTCAAAGTAAAAAATGATCTTAATCTCAAATTTTGAGATTCTTAACTTTTCTGATTTTACAGTGTGCTTAAAAGGTCATGATTTTCAAAGTAAGAAATGATCTTAATCTCAAATTTGAGATTCTTAACTTTTATGATTTTTTCGGTGTCCTTGAACGGTCATGATTTTGGGAGTAAAATGTCATAATCACAAATTTGAGATTTTGAAAAATTTGAAAAATTGGGTATTTTTAAAAACGCCTAAATTTATGAATTTAGGTCTTAAAAACCTGAAAAAGGGTTCAAATTCATGAATTTATGTCGTTTTTAAAAATACCATTTTTTTGAATTTGTCTTGTCCTCAAACGGTCTTTTACCCATTACTTCCACTTGTAGACCTACTTGTTTGGTGCTAGTGATAGCCAGAGCCATTTGCCTGCTTTCTTTGCTCAATTTTAACAGCAGGTGTCATTATTTTCATCAATATATTATTCTTTATCATTTCCAGTGTGATTGCTTTCATATTCTGATCATCAGAGGAATAATCGTAGTATTAAACAGTAATAACGAGCGAACGCAAAAAACAAAGAAACTACAAGTGCAATCAATCACGTTTCCCCTAAGCAATATATATGTACATGGACTATTTGTCATTTAGAAAGAGTTCTAATCTAGAATAAATCGAGTACCTAGATGAACAGAGCAGAGTTTTAAGCTTAAATAAGAGGTCACGAAACTGAGTGCCGAAATTTGTAACGAGCGAACACGTTCCAAAAATATGAATTGTGACTAACTGAATAAATAACTGATGCCAATTTTTCTGTGAAGTAACTGGACAAAACACTAGGTGACATGCCACGCGTGTTAAAACATGGAAAATGTTTATGAATACGCGCGGGTGAGCGTTTATAGTTTGCGCGTCGTCAACGGTTGTCTGCACTGCTGCTTGAACCACGGATGAACTGCTAAGCATGTTCCGTCTTCCCTGAGCATGAAATTGAGGTCCTATCACATTGTTTAGCCTCTGATACATGCAGACACATGAGACGCAAAGTCTATATATCAGGACTACCAACTATACTAACCAGTGGCGTCATCTGCGTGCCTGCGAGGCCTTCGCCGCATACCCAAAAATAATTATTTACGTTCATAAAACTTAAGTGCAAATAGTTTTGACTTTTTGTGTTTGAGAGCATCTTTACGTTTACACCTTTACACACACTTTACAGTTTCAAGACACTACTCTCAAATACGTTCCGAGCGCCAGCGCTCAGCTATTAACTGCAGGGATATTCAAACAGTCACACAATGCGCTGGGGATGTGTTCACAGCAAATCACAGAGATTTGTGTGATATGTGGAGCGTGTGCGCTTAGCTCGATCGTCTTCTCCAGATATAAACTAAGAAGCAATTACATTACAACAATGTAAGAAAAGATCTATTTATAAATTCTTAGATTCAGATAGAGAGAGGCGCAAATTTTCCCTATTCTTGGCTTCGCCAAATTTTGGAGAAGATGATGACGCGTTGAATCGTCGTGTCTGCGTTCACCAATGGCTGAATGTCAGATCGAAAGGTTAGAAACCGCAGAAAGGAGATAGCCATGAAGTGCTTCAGTCAGAGATAATGATTCAAGACATATTCTGATATTATCTTTATGGCGACGATTTCAGCAGTGGCTATTTTCTACACCGGCCAGTCGTCCGAGGGGTTATGCAGAAAACTCTAGCCATCGCACACGAAGTTTATGGCATTGAAATAAAAACTAAACCACTCTCAAGGGATAGGAGATGAGGAGGAGCACAAAAAACATGTTAGCAGCCCTAAATTTGAAACCTGTAAGTGATTGACAGGCTATAACAAACACAACAGAGTCTTGCGTTGGCGAGAGCTTCCACGAGAGTGAATGTTCTCTATAGTAATCTCACCAAGGTGATCAAGTGTCATGTGAGAAATCAACATCACATTTTCATTGTCATTTGACGTTTAAAATCTTGGGGAAACAGGAGTCGCGTTGACTAACAGTCAGGTTAGGATTGCATGCTTATGAGGCTGTTCAGAAAAAGAGGCTGTCACATAGGACTCACAGTGAATCACAATTCACATGCATAATAGTCTACATTGGGTAGTCTATGGACTTTAGTGTACCTTTCATTTAAATATCAGTATCTATTTCTCACATCATTTCATTTCATTCTGTAGTCATGGATGCCAGCATGATTTGAATGTTCATTTACTTGTACAAGTGTTTGAAAATTCACTGAAATTAAGATTAATTAAGATCAAATTAATTATCCAATTGATGGTCAGGAACAGGAGGGTGTTTTTCAGAGACATTGTGAAAACAATTTTTGAGTTTCTCTCCTTCTTTTATAATGACTGAAATAAAATAAAATAATTTACAAATATATGTCTCTGTCAAATTAATTATTTTATGCAGTTCATGTTGTCTGCTGCAGAAATATAGGAATACACTTTGGAGCGAAGGCCTATGGTCTGGTAGCACGCGACGCCACTGATACTAACTTATATAACTTATATTGCAGCAATATCCCGCATAGCCACGGATGTTTGGGGTCATGTATAATTACGCGTGATTGAGCGTGGCATGTCACTTAGTGAAATGTGATAAAATGATGGTAATATCGATTGCTGATAGTATCTTCAATGGGCAGTAGAACTGCTGTTAGTGTGCACAATGTAAAGAGCGAACAAATGGAATTTACCTAATGTAAAATTATGCTTTGTTATGTTCCACCAGGTGTGACCTATAATAGACAACAATGAAATTGAATAAACGATAAATCAAATTGCCATGCAAAAGATGTGCTGTTGTCAGGATTTGTTTAATTAATTAAATTAAGTGTCAGACTAATGTCAAACTATTCATATTTCTCACTGTCTTATTGTCAAGGCGATGAACTATAGTGATCACGCAATCATGCGTTCTCGGTCTTAAAGTCGGAAACCCTCACAAGTGTTATTCAAGTCATCACGTCAAGACGTGTGCCTGCCAATCACTCCAGTTTCTCAAAAATTTGACGATTAGAGTCACAGGTGAGATTTTTATCCTTCAGTCGATTATCTCATAAAACACTGGTAACGGTAATTTACCACTGGTAAGTCGAAGTCTATTTCAAGAAGCGATGGTAGCTGGTAAGCATGAATCTGACGCCGCTAGTGATAAAGGTCGCTTGATATTTTTCCAGTTGTCAGAATGGATTTCACAAAGCATTGATAAACTGGTAAAGAGTTGGTGGTGAAATTTGACAATTTCTTACCAGTCATTTAATCAGGGTGTAATGCAGTTACCAGTGTGGAGTCGGAGTTACGGAGTCCTATCATTTTTGCTGGAGTCGGTGTCGGAGTCCTATCAAATTATGGGACTCCGGACTCCGGCCTATAATTAGACCCGAAATACAATACAAACAAATTATTTATCCTCGTGCATAGCTGTCACTGTCTTGATGTCAACTTCCTCCGTCAAACAAAAGTACGGAGACAATGGTGCATGCAAAGCTTGTAATAGTTGAAGGAATGAACCGTGATAGTGAAAGAAGGATTGTCTTTTCACTCGGTGATTTAGTAGAAAAGACAAGCCTTCCTAGCCTCGATCACACATACGCACCAAAGGTCACATCAGAGACAAAAGTAAAATACTAGTTTGTTTGAGAACATTGCCTCTTACCCTCACGTTAATCGTGTGTGATGGCTCCTCCAAAGCGCATTTTAAAATCGAAAGTGTACTCATATTTTTTGAGAAGGATGGGGGATTTTTCTGCCTGGTAGAGACTGGAGAAAAGCCGTATGAAGCACATATCAACAAGTTTGGAGGAGCCGAGTCGTATGCATCCAACTTAAAGCGGCATTTGATAAACTTTCATCGAAAATGATTGATAATTGATACAGCAATGATCACTAAAGATAGGTTGAGGTAGGTCAATAGTGACCTGTAATGTAGGTTGCCAGTTCTAGGCTATATATTCTTGCCACCCGGAGCTGGAGTCCTACAAAAATGATAGGACTCCGCATCCCTGGATTAATTGCATATTAATACATTTTGTAAATAATCATTTATCATCACTGTTGAAGTTCGTATATTTGAGGAAATGTCTGTGCAATATCTTTTTATGAAGTTTGGTAGAACAAAACTGGCATATAAATCTGCCATCATGTCTTTAACGACATCAATTGCGACATGCGTCAGGCAAACCGGCGGACCGGACAAATCTGGACCCGTAGGATCCGGACGCATCCGCTATGCCTATACAAAGGGTGGATCCGTGTTGCACATATATCGCTTTACATCTAGGCCTTTATCTAGGCTTGAATAATAACCTCAGGAGATTCAATACCCTTAATAGGCCTACAAGTTTTAGGGCCGACCAATTGTGATGAGGAATTTGGGTAGTAATTCACAATTTGCAATCATTTTACAAGTGCCAGCGGCCATATCATGCTAGAGCCACAAATAAGAGACAATGGAAAATTTCCAGTCCGGGTCCATTGACCCGCAGCGCTGAACCTGGAGGGCCCGCTGACCCGGACAAACATATGGACCCGCATGACCCGGCCCGAATGATATATGATGTCCATAATGATATATTTGAGCGATTGTTTTCAGATTTACGTAAGATCTGTCGTGAGACGTTATGTATGATCCAAATACCTCAGCGATATATTCTAAATGACTTGAATTTACGAAGCGACCTCTAGATAAGTACAGTGCTATCTAGATATCTAAGTAGTAATACAACACTGGTTCAAAATTTGAAAATCTCTGGGGATTTTTATATGGACAGCCGCCAAGAAGTATGTATATAACATTGGCATTCATCTTGGTACCTATTTGTGTAAAATCCGTAGAAATGAATCAATCGTTACAAAACTTTAAGTGCACGTGGGTGAGGATATTTTCTACCCACATACCAAAACTTGTGCAAATTGGACAAGTACTTTCTGAATTCGGGGCGATCATAATAATAATAATATCTTTATTTCTTGAAAATGAAAATCAAAAAACATTTCAGTAAAAGTATGATCGACTTAACAGCATGGATGAAAGCAAAAAAATGACTTAAGTGATCGAGAAAGACAGGAGAAAATTAACGAAACTTCAGTGCATGCCATGCATTTCATTGATCACGATAGTGGAGAACACAGTAAAACAATTTCGTCGTCTTTCCGTACGGGAAAATGGAACCGAGAAAAAGCGATTGCCAATTGGTTGAATACAGTGATTGAGAGGATGTGTTGGTTGAGTCGCGGCAAGGAGGAGTTTCCTTATAGAAGTAAAGTATTTTCGAAAAAAGTCATCATCTGAATGAGCACATGAGCAGTTGTTTCCACAAATTATCCGGCGAGCACGGTTAAAAGTTCGTTTGACGATTTGTCGGCATTTATAATTCAAATTTCCAAATAATAGAGCACAGTAGAGAAGGACACTTTCTATTACCGATTCGTAAATCAACCACAAAACATCATGTGAAATAAAGGGCTTAAGGACACGAAGCAAGTACAAGCGTCTTGAGCAGCGAATCCATTGATTTTGAAAATGGTGGTTCCAGGAAAAAATTGATGACCACGTAACCCCTAACAGCTTCATTTGCGACACTACAGAAAATGGAAAAGAAAGTTCGAGAGCAGCATTTTTCTTGTTGAACGCCATGGCATTGGTTTTTTACATGTTGATATTCACCTGTTTGAGACCCAATCGCATATGTTATTGAATTCCATTTTAACTATATTTTGAATTTGATTTATTGACATGTTCTGTTCAATTGTGATCACCTCACTGACATCGTCAGCATACTGAAGCAGAAAAGTATCTGTAAATTTCGGGAGTATGTCACTGCAGTAAAGCACAAAAAGATATGGACCAAGCAATGATCCTTGTGGTACTCCACTTGAGATTGATGAGAAGCTACTTAGAACATTCTTTATCCGAACAGATTGAGCTCTATCAGTCAAGTAATGCTTTAGCCACATCAGAAAACTTGTCATAAATTCAGCCTGTATAACTTCTGAAGGAGATTGTCATGTGGAACAGAATCGAAAGCTCTTGTGAGATCATAACTTAGTAATATGCATGATGTTACACTTGATTCGTCCAGTTGCTTAGTGACATGATCATGAAGTGATATCAGTGCAGCGGTTGTGCTGGATTTTGGCTTGTATCCGTACTGAGTAACAGGAAAATGCGACACGAATCTCGGCTTCATTGCATCCAAAATAGACTTCTACAAAATCTTAATGGGAACACTGAGAAGACTTATCGGACGTAGCTGATTGAGCTTTGGTGGTGAAGTCTTTGGGATCGCAGAAACATGACACTGCTTGAAAAGGATCGGTACTTTGCGCTCAAGTATGGACGAGTTAATTATATTGCATATCGGACCTGCGATAAATGGTGCTGCAATCTTGTAGAGCTTATTTGAAACTCCATCTGAACCAGTAGATTGGGACACTTTGAGCTTATTGAGCTCATATTCAGTGTCAATCAACGGGTACCACAATTCACTATCTTCAGTTACTTGAAAGGAGGACAAATCACTGCTTTTGGAATGCTTGACAAAAGGTTTCATTGATTTCTTCAGCTGCTTCGTCAATACTACGGTATGTTGCCAGCAGAGCACTTAAAGGATTTTGAGTGCGCTTTCCTGATACTTCATTCACAACATTCCATCTTAGCATCTTTGCTCTTGAAATTTCTCTCTTGCATTTAATTTTCAACTTTTCGTATCGCTCAAAGTCTCTGTATCTAAAAGTTTCCCACCTTTCTGTAATGAGCAGTTTTAGAAAAGGAGACATCCATGACTTTTTACGTGGACCCATCATAACAATTCTTTGGGGAATTGAAAACAAAGTTTGACAAAATTTTTCATAAAAAATCTGATCTTGTTGTCAATATCACTTTCTCTGTATAAATCAACAAAATTCATGGATTTTAAACAGTCCAGAACATTTTGCATATGATGGTCTCTGTAGTCATAAACAATATGTGTGGTGTATTCAGAAGCTGAGGATTCTTGCAGAGATTTCAACAACACTTGCTGATGAATGCCCCTACGTCTCGTAAACAGAGAAGGATCAATTTCCGCTGAAGTATATTTGTCAGACAAGCTATCACTGACGTAAAAGTGATCTAAGATGACCTGATCTCGTGTAGGATCCAAAACCTTTTGAATCAAATTGTGTGCGTTTACAATGTTAGTGATATCCAAGCGATTTAAATCTCCACAGAAAACTATTTGATAGGATGGGTTATAATTTAGTATGAAATCGAATTCACGAATAAAAAAGTCATTCAAACAGTTAGTGGTCTCACTTTTCTGTTCGGCAGAACGTACGTAGCACATAAAATGTAATTAAGACGACAGAAATTGAAGGTGAGATAAATGTGTTCCTCGAGTGGCGGGTTCGACATTGGCACCTGTTGCTCTATCCTAATTTTTGATTTAAACCAAATTGCTACACCACCACCTGCTTGATTTTTCCTGTCAACACGAAAAAGGTTGCATCCCTCAATCTGAAAAAGGACAGACTCGTGTTGAAAATTCAGCCAGGTTTCTGTTAGGATGACAAATTCGTGTTGTTTTACTCGACATGTTAACCGCAATTCGTCCATTTTATTTGAAGTCGCAATACTTCTGGCATTGAACATCAAAAAGGAAGGATAAACATCCCAGTTTTGATTCTCGGAATTGGTAGAAAAATCATTTTTTCCGACTTCAAGATACAAATCTACGATCTGATCATCTGCGAATAATCTGCCTTTTCGAATGTAAATATTTTGGTCGGGATAGTCATTTCTAAAATAATGCAACCTGACTCCGAAGCTCCCAAATCAAGCCACCTTCAACCAAATCCACCACACCAACAAGAAACACCAGGCTATGGGAACGATGACCCAAAAAAAATCCTCAAAAATGGCTCATTAACACCAGAAACTGACAGAAAATGTTATATAATAACTTGAAGTGAGGCTTTGCTGCAGCTTGATCTGACTTCTTCTGACCTCATCGTCTGAGCAGAATGCACTTGAAGTTAACAAAGTCATTTCCCGACAACTCCTGAAGTGATGATGACCAAGCCATATCCTGAACACTAACATTCTTAACTTAATAAAGGTGTGGCAAGGTAGTGTCCGTCGGAAAATTTCAAATAGCACTTGGTAGTGGATGAGGAGGGAGATAGAACAATGCACAAACAAGTAACAATAACGCGTCGAACAAACGAAGTCAGATCATACTGTTGACATCCCTACGCTTCATGTTGTCGTCTCTAATGAATAAAGTACTTGTCGGATCTGCATGAATTTTTGTTTGTGGGAGGAAAATATGCTTAAGTACGTCTACCAGAAGTTTGGTGACGATTGATTCATTTTTGCAGATTTTAGACAAATTTGAAAACCTGTGGGAGATAACCCATAAGTACCTTCATCTTTAATATATACATGGTGAACATCAAAGGTGAACATAATAGAATATCCCAACTTCAAAATGTTATTGTGGCAAGACTAAGTAACGTATGAAGGCGATATGTCATTCAGATGATGACACTTTGAAATTTGTTCGCTAACAATGTACAATTCAGAAGTCTTTATTGTCTTTCTATATATAACTGTCATTATAGAATGATGCTTTTTAAATGCATAACGAAACACATTGTTCATAATTTTCACATCTCTTTATTATGAGTAAACTTCATTATTTTATTTTTATATTTTTCCAGTTAGCCTTTTACATTTATTTGATTGAGTGATAGTTTTTTACAACACAAAACCTCTGCATTCTAAACAAAATGAGGTCATAAATGCATCAATTCTGAAGTCGCTGATCGGATGGATGTTGTTCGGGAATTGAGTTCGATGTGTTGGAAGGGGTGGTATGTAGACTGCGCTCTTCACCTAATATCAAAAGGAAAATTCCAAGGGCTTATTCTGCGTTTCACAGCGACCATGGGTGAAGGGATTTGTCTGTATAGACGTCTTGCAAGATTTCCTGACAATTTAAATGACGCTCTGGCATGGAGTCTACAAGTTTTTCACAATCAGATACAATTTTGAATCGTTGTACCAAACCTGAATAACAGCTTGATGAAGCTTACTTTTTGTTGAGCAGTCCATCTTTCGAAGGCGACTTTTGCAAATTGACCAGAGGTTTTCTATCGGATTTAGATCCGGCGAATTTCCTGGCCAGTCGAGCACTGTAACCTGGTTTTGTTGAAGAAATCCTTTAACTTTGGCGGACGTGTGACACGGAGCCATGTCATGCTGGAAAATTCCAGTTCCACTCCGAAATCTCCGCGACAGCTCAGGTATTGTCAGCCGTCTTAAAACATCGACATATTGACTTGAACGCATCATGCCTTCAACTGGATGCAGAACCCCAACACCGAAGTAGCTGAAGCAACCCCAAAACATTGTTTTCTGTGGATGCTTAACCGTTTGATTGATATGGGAATCTCGTATCACCTCACCATCTGATCTCCGAACATGTTGACTGCGCTGCCCTTGGACAAACATATGGCTTTCATCACTAAAGAGAACGTTCCTCCAATTCTCTTTTGTCCAATGTCGATACTTTCTGGCCCAGAACCTCCTCATTGTCTTCTTTATCCTCGTCTTTCTCCTGTTCATCCTGAATACATTCCATGCCATCGTCGAATGTCACATAGAAAGGATCAAGCTGTAGGTTGTCGGTCTCGTCGGAAGCGCTTTCAATAGGCACATTATGTGTAGAGGCATGCGCAAAGCCACACTTGCGGAAACAGTTGCGGACGGTTTCACTGAACACATTTTTCCACGCTTTGGAGATTAGATAGATGGCCTCCAAAACTGAGATTGATTTAGAGGATTCTTGGGCAGATTCCTCTAATCCAGCATCTAGGCGTTGCAGAATTTTGTCCATCAACAGCCGTCGATAGTGAGCTTTCATACATCGGATTATTCCGCCGTCGAGGGGCTGAATCAAGGAGGTTGTGTTGGGGGGGGGGCAGAAAAATCAGCTCGATGTTCGTCAGCCTCACGTCACTTGAATGAGCTGTACAATGATCCAAGATGATTGCGATTCTTCTGTCGGTGAGTCGCATTCGAACATCAATTCGGCCTAGCCAGGCAGTGAAGATTTTGGACGTCATCCAAGCTGACTTGTTTGCGTCGTAATCCACTGGAAAGAATTGAATGTTCTTGAAGCAGCGCGGTTTCTTGGATGTCCCCATGACCAGCGGCTTCATAAGATCTGAGCCTGTCATATTGACCGTGAGAAGGATAGTCAATCGTTCTTTTCACTTCTTAGAGCCCGATATTGAATCACCTTATTTCATCAACGAACTGTCCGGAGTAGCACGATAGTATAGTACAGTTTCATCTGTATTGTAGACATCATCTGAACCGTATCGGGCAAGAATGTCAGGCAGCACATTTCGAAGCCACGAATCAGCCCCGGTAACATCAGCGTCCGCCTTCTCATCATGTAATTTCTTGAAGGTCAAGTTGTTTCTTGATTTGAACTCAGCAAGCCATCCAGTTGAGAACTCACAATCAAGGTTCTCTCCAAGCATTTCCTGATGCTCACGAGCCAGTGATTGAGCTTTTTGAATCAATAACGGACCAGAAATTTCAGCCTTCCGGTTCCGCATCTTTCAAAACCAGTTCAGGAGTTGAGATTCAAAGTCTGGAAGTTTGCCGGATCGCTTCCTCTTCCGCTCCATGTTCTCATTCGCAGTCACATCCTCAAGGATTTTCACCTTGTTCTTAAGAATTCGGCACACTTGTGAGCGACTGATTTGAAACTTTTTCTCGAGTTCGGCGGCCTTCATCCCAGAATTACTCCTTAATTAGAATTACCTTAATGGACAGATCATGTCGTTTTCTCTTAGCAGCAGGTGGGAAATCGTTGAGTTCCATGACTTAGTCACCGAAGCGACGCGTAGAACTTGAAAAGTCACGTGAGTGCTACATCTCGACCTTGTCGATAAAAGAGACTTTGACACAAATTTTCTTGTCGATTAAAGAAAATGTTTGTCATATTGTACGGGACTTGGACAATCTTGTCGATAAAAGAGATTTGTCGTTTATCGGGTTGTCGATTAACCATCTTGCACTGTAATTGCAATACACTTTCAGTAAATAATATAGTGATACAACATTTCCATACATCGTAACCTTTTCGCCCTCCAACATATTCTATCTCTCATGTTTGAATTGCAGACCTTTCCGTTTGAAACCAAAAAGCGGCAATACCTTCTTTCTTTTGTTTTTATAGAATCGGTTTTTGAGTATTTCAGTAAATAAATCTTGGTAGACAGTAATCGTGATATATCGATATTTTAATGATCATTTTAGTGAATTGAAATCTAAAACTGATCAATGAATGCATAAACAACTGGTTATCAGCAAGAAGATGAAGTATTTGTAAATTCCAGACAAAGATTACAATATGTTCAGTGGGCAAAAGTTGGCAAATGCATTAATATAGGAAAACAATCATATAGCGCCCACATCAATGTGTAGATAAATGAGTGGTTTACGGTCGTCTATTAAGTACCTTAACAATCAATTAATTTCTATGCCAAATCAACTCTGACATTCTAGCCATAGAAATGGAACTTTATCAATGTTTTTGTCTTCCAAACGTCTACGGATAACTATGTAATTTTTCGCTGCTTCATAGCTTTGACATAGCTATTAAGTCCTTTCCATTTAATAATTCAATGCTCTTCTGTTATCAATTGAGATATCAAATAAAACTGCTTATAAGAGCTGGCGAAAAAGTAATATCATAGATGTCCCCGCAAATCATGCTTTGATTGTATACTTCTCTTATATACTTACTTTGGACAGTGCGTTTTGTATCGATTTGCTACATTTATTAAGCTCTCACTGTAACTGGTTGTTGCAGTGACTCACATTATCTGGCAATCAAGCGATGCCCTTTTATCCCTGCACATGCATGTGTGTCACATGTGAGATTGCAGTAGATATCCGACTTTCACTGGTAACGCTATTACAAGCGAATTTCGAAATTTACCAGTTTTTCAGGAAATACTAGAATAGTAAGGCTGCTATTCACGAACAACATTCATATTATCTAATCAGAGTAGCGTTGATTCAGAATTTATTGATAAACCCAATACTAAGAACAAATAAACCGATTATTTGGATTATAATTCAAATAAATTAAGGATTTATAGAATTTACAATGAATCATTATTATTATAGTTATCATATTCATGTAAGAGTTGGCTAATAGTAATGGTATATCATTAATAGCCATAGTAAGTCCCCTTGATTTAAGAAAATATTCATACGGCAAAGGTATTATGAAAAAATCTTAACGATTTCAAAAATACGAATGTTTATTTCCATCAACGTTTGCCAAAGTATGCAACTCTGGTAGCTGCTTCGCTTTTGCCATAAATGAATTGCTTCGCAATTTTTTTCTGTTGAGATATTATCTGTTATGGCATGGTAATATTTCAAAAGAAGGCAATTATTCAACCTCTTTTGAGTCATACTTGATCTCGTGAATGTTTTAATATGCCTCAACAAAGAGCGGCGTGCAAGTGGTAATTGGAATGGTCCGTGATTTCCGAAAATATCCGCCTGGCCCCAGGTACTGTCTTTCAGATTTCAACAACGGTTGCATGCTAGTGACTTTTTTCAAATGCTCTCTCTTCACTTCACTGTACGTTTCCTTCGCACTATGAAACATTTTAAGCTCCGTAACAGTGGTGTAGCGTGAGTTTCTTGCGCCCGGATGCGAGATACTCATTTGGCGCCCTCAGCCTCCGTGTTAACCATCTTTGAATCCTCAAATAAGGGGAATTAATCCGATTGACACCGCTCTTAATGCCCACAGTCAAATTGGACAATTAAGAGTCGAATTATTAAGCATTTAAAACAGCTCATATTTCGTTTAAGAACATTTGAATAAATATAAACTGGATGGTGATTTAATTTCAGTTGTTATGTATTTTTTATGTATTGTTTATTTTTCTTGATTCCCTGACTATTCAAAATTACACTGATTAATGAATGACTGCGAAAGCAAAAATACTCAAAGTAACATTTAATTTAAAATAACTTGCTGTCCATGGATGACGAATATTTCGAAGCTAATCGATGCGAAACGCTTTGTGTGAATGCACGCGCGCACACGCAGGATCAGAAGTCGAGGCACATACTGCGTCCTGCGATGAGTGAAAATGAAACAATCTCATGCTTTTATTAACGAGTACTAATTCACTAGCAATGTACAAACTCGCTGTTCTACTTACCTTCATCTAACCCTTTAAATCAAAATTTTTAAACTACGTTCTTCATCAGCTGGAAGCATTGAAAAGGTTTTCTAACAAAAATACTACCGAATACCGATACATGTTCCAATAGAATATTAGACAAGTCGAATATGTCTAACAATTGGTATTGTCTAACAAATTGTCTAACAATTTTAGATTGAATGAATTATCTAATAGCAAAACCAATTTCATTCTCTGAATACCATTTAGACTAGGGCAGTCTAACCAAACAATTATTTCATTGATTCAATAGAACATTCATTCTAATTATACCTGAATACAATATAGATTACATTGATATTATTTTGTGACTCCGCATACGGCCCCTAATCTCAATTTCTCAACAAATACGTTGCTATGTGTTTCTCACATTTCATGAATGCAGTCTATTTGTAAGCTTATGCTGCATTTACAGAATTGATGGATATCCTTAAACATAATGAATCTCTGAGTGGGACATTCCACGATCACTCAGTCAGATCAGACAAAATTATAAGAAGTCTTCGTCAAATTATGAATATAAGATGAAGTTGTATTGTCAATGTGGCGCCCCCACAAAAGTCGAGTACAATATTTCTGATTTTGCGCCCCTCTTCACCTGCGCCCGGATGCGGCCGCATCCATGCGTATCCCCCTAGCTACGCCTCTGCTCCGTAAGAAGTATGTTACAACCTCTGTCATTCTATTATACATCATGGACAGTTTCAACTTTTTTCGGCATTGAATAGCTGGAGGGGTTAATTAGGGATTAGCCCCATCATTTTAAAAGTGGGGGGTTGTCTCCTAAAGCCCCACCTTCCGCCACCGCTGGCTGTTCCTGATGTCAACTTTCTCCGTCAAACAAAAGTACAGAGACAGCAGTGCATGCAAAGCTTGTAATAGTTTTACGGATGAACCGTGATAGTGAAAGAAGGATTGTCTTTTCACTCGGTGATTTAGTAGAGAAGACAAGCCTTCCTAACCTCGATCACGCCTAGGCACCTAAGGTCACATCAGAGACAAAAGTAAAATAGTTCGTTGACATTGTAGTTGAACATGAACTCTTTACCCTAACATCAATCGTGCGTGGATGTGATGGCTTCTTCAATAGGGCACATTACAAGATATGCAAGATTTTTTTCGTTGTTTTTCAAACTTAGTCAAATGGCAAACATTACACACCTTCATTGAAAATGATTGATAGTTGATGCAGCAATGATCACTAAAACAGGTTCTGATAAGCCTATGATGATCTGTGATGTAGGCTAGCAGTTTTTTTGAAAAAGTAGGCCACCCGGAGTCGGAGTACAATGAAAATGATAGGACTCTGCATCCCTGCTGCATCCCCATCCCACGAATGTCTCTATGCTTCAAGACAATTATTTTATTATAGTCCTATTCGTCTTTCCAAGAAGTTTAACCGACAGTCCAGCACGCGAATTTCATGCGCAGTCTAGAACGGCTGCTAGCTGTGATTTTCTCAAGGTGTGCGGGAAATTCGCAAGACCGTTTAGATTGCTATGGCTGCGTCACGGTAATTCTTTCATTTTCTACTTTCTAGAGAAGGTATATGTGACTTTTCACGTTCTGAAAATCACCGTAGATACAATCACAGTGTCTGTCTCAAACCAACATTGGCTTGTACACATTTTGTCCTGAAAAGCTCACACATAACATTGAAAACAATTTCCGCTAAATTGAACAATTTAAAGCAAGAAAATTGAATTTACACAGCGGCTACATTGCTTTAAATGGCAACATTTTGCGGCAGAGTTTCACGCTGTATATCTTGTAACGAAGAAGGATTCAAAGCATCTTGTGTTTAACCCCCGCCGCATTGGGTTTCAGCAGATTTCTATTAGCTTGCTTTCTACGTATTATGCAACTTTTGACAGAAGGAAAATATATTTACCACTATACTTACGGCTATTTTAAAATTTGAATGCTTGGAATATTTTGACTAAGTTCGGTATATTTTCACTTCTAATGTATACTCATATTTCAAGAGGTATCAATTCTTGAAGAAATATGTTGAGGTTACATAAAAGACTCTTCCTATCAATATAAAGATATTCACAAATGTAACGTTTTTGAACTTGAAATTATCTGTTTATCATGTATGAATGTTTGAAATTTGAAATTCAAATCTCAATATGATTTTTTACTTTTTTCGTACTTTTTAGTTATGCATCTAATCACCTGCAGAAGCTAAATACTAAAATGTGGAATTTTAGCGCTATTCGGGTTGAACTGATAGTTTGAATTATTTGACCTTTGACCTCATCTTATTAACCAATTTGACCTCATCTTATTAACCAATTTGACCAGATCTTTCGATTAGTATTAGTTTATTAGTTTTTGTTGTCATTTTCCATTTCAAATAGTGATCTAATGGAAATTTGTTAAATATTGGCGTCATAGAGTAAGTATACTAGGTAGAGTGGCAACTCCGCATTTATTAAATCCCCAATGTGTATACACTTTCGATTTTATTAAATGAACTCAAGAGAGATACATGTGGTATTGTTTCCAAATGTGAGACATGCCAATTTTTGCTGTTTTGCAGAAATTGCAACGGAATCGACTGATCATGATAGTATAAAGCAGATGGAAATGATAATATTTTACAGATCGTCCGTGTCATGACAGCCTTGGAGAGGTGATGTTTGTTCAATTAACAACTCGATGGGCTGCTATTGCTTTCATACTGAACCCCAAGAGAATCTTCTTAGGCGTGATCATATCATAAGCAACCTGCCAATGGCAGGGCAAAATAACAGAATCACAAACAATAATTTCAATTAACTTTGAGATATGTAAATGGGTCCACATCACCATCCAGATTCAAGAAATGAAATATGAGTTTAGTGAATCATAAAGTCATGCAGGTGAAAATTGATTTATAAAAACTTGAAATTTCATCTGAGAAAGCACGAACAATATCGCGACTTTTTCATGAAGACTTTCATCATAATACAATTCATGAAATTCCGCTGATAATCAGCTTCATTTCAGCTTAGTTAGGATGCTTATTATCAAATATTCATTCCTTTTGCTATCCAACTTGTGCATACTACTTATAAAAGAGTCATCTCGGTAGTGTATAAATTGGCAAAATTTTGACTTTTTTAAAACTACTCAAATAATATTTTGGACCACAGGAACGTGATCTCCGCAATAAACTGAATCTTCCCATATAAAAATTTTCACTGTGTACAGATACTTGTTTGAGTTGACACTCTACCTATATATCCCTACTCTATCATTGGGTCTTTATTACCACTACGTATACGAGTGGCCTCGACCAAAGTGCTTATTGTCAGGAATGCTGAAAATTCAATTAATTTGTCTCATATTAAATTCAGTCACAAGATAATAAGCCATGCTGGTAAGGCGAAATGAAAATACTCTCATCGCGTAGCCTATTTAGTGAACCGTGAGTTAGCCTAACCGTGAACACAGGCTTTATTGAAGCGATATCAGGCTTTATTAATGCTTCTAGATTCGGAGATGGTTGAAAATAGACCCCTACCTTCTAATAGAACGTCACCTGTAATCACCGCCACCCAAGAGAGAAGGTTCGAGAATATTGCCATGGCGGTCTATCACAGGTTTTACGGTATTATAATGGAATGGGACAGCAATTACTCATTTTAGTGTGAAGTAGCCAATGTTTCTTCACAGCGGCATTGTATTTACATACACAGGCCATGGATATCTTGACTCTTGATACCCGAAATTAGTTTCAGCCATTTGATTTTTGCATCGTAGAAATCAGTGTAGTTAGAGGTCCCACGTCTTGTGCGCCCATCATATACGTACGCCACTTCTACTGAAAGTAACTGTCGAAATTCTAATAAGTCATGTTTCTTCTTCCTGATAAACTTTACTGAACTTATTCATACTGGATCAATGGATTGTTTAAAATTCTAAATTCTGTATTTAGATTCTGCAAGTTTTAAATTCTATATTTGAAATGCACACATGTATATATTATAACATCTTCAAATGAAGCGAAGCTCATAAACTTTAGTATCATAAACTTATCATAAAGTATCATAAACTTTATTTTAAAATGCCATAGAAAAGCTTTTCAAAATTTTCATTGTTTTTATCCCTTAAGTAAACAAAACCTTTTGGAAGTTGAAGCAAACGTCATCGTAAGGTAACTAAACAAACGGAGAAATTTATGTCGAACGCAAAATAAGGAATAGTATGTATATGGAAGGAGCATAACTATACAACTATCGACCATGATGACCTTGGAATAGCTCCATTATCACCTGTGATCGGCAATGATAAAATGATGTCATTATATTCTGAGGAAAAATGATATCATTTTATATCATTTTATTTTTAAAAAATGATATAAAATGATACCATCAAAAATTTTGTTCCATTATATTTTCTTGTCATAGATTCTTCGCATGTTGTATTGAAGCAAATTTAGTCTCTTTCGTTTGTTCTATCCATGTCCTTCCTCACTGGTTGATTCATATAGCGAAAAGCTACAGGCTGTTATATCACAGTTTGTCAAACAATGCAGGACTGTAGGTGCGCTCAGAAGCAGATATGTGACTCACACAAATGTAACGCGGAGTCGGTAAATGTATTGACATGACTATTCTCTGTAGGAGGATAGAAAGGTCAATGGAATTTAGTGAAATGCATGAATACTCGATGAAAAGGATTGTCTTAGCGACTTTTCTCGCTATGTCATTGATTGCCATTTTTAGTCCGAGACCCGAATGAAAGCCTTTTTTCGTACTTTAGATACTGTTGGCCGAATCAACTGCATATTGTAGGTATATTTTAATTCTAGTGTATAAAGCTTATATCAAAACTTGCGATGTCTTATTTATAGGCCATAGGCCCTACCTAACTTTTCACATGCGGGAAGCTTTGTATGACTAAACTGCTTTCTTCGGTCTTCCATTATTTGGAATACGAGTATATCGATGCTGCATGCAATCTAATTTTGATTTCATTGCTAAGAACAGTAAAAGCATCATGGTAGCAGTGTAAATCGAAAAATTTGTATGATTAGATCTATTTACGGTGTAGGCCTACAATGTATATTTCTCTAAAAAATGGTACATTTTCATTAGAAAAAAATGATGTCATTGCCGATCATAGATTATCACTATGCTAAGGGGTTTCTGTAACCAAAAGCATCACATTAACATAATAAATGAATTTTTCTTGGATTTTGATAGCCTAATGGGCGGCCATTTTGCATTTAATTGACTATGAGATAGTCTAATCGACCCAGGAAATAGTCGTGGTGCTGTTCCAGAGACCCCTCTCTAAATCCGCTCATTGAGCGGCTGCATTAGATAATTTAAAGAGGCCTCTCTAATTTTGTTCCAAAGAGCTGCTCTCAACGTAGCGACAACGTAGCTTGCGTCAACGTAGATGAAACGCATATCAGCCCTGCAAACGAACATGGCATTGATGGCATGGTAGCCTTTGCGACAAACAAAAACATGTTTATTCACAGTCGGTCGTCTTATCGGTATGAGACATCCATCAACGCAGCCGATGACGTTGGGAATTCCTGCAACATCATGAAATCCGCTTGAGATAACTTGACACTCTTCGTGTGTAGTTGGAAGTTTCACTATATTTTCATAAGCTCTTGGAATGGATTGTGTGATGAGATGGACAACTCTAGAGACTGTTCCCAAATCAATGCCGTACTGTTCACTCATATTCTGGAAAGAACTTCCATGGCCATAGAACTTCATGGCAATGATGACATGCTCAAGTGCCGACAAAGGCCTCCCACGCAAAGATTCCGTTCTGTAGTTTTCCTCAATGAAAGGCCGCAAATCGTTCGCTATGAGCGACAATTGATCTCCATTAAATCGATAAACACTTCGTATATCCTCTTCTAAGAGCTCATCCAAGTCCATCGGTACATAACGCTCTCGATAATGCCTTGGGAAACGGCCGAAATCGCTAACAACATCAGTAACATTTGCCATCTTCAAGTATAGTGACCAAAACTGACAGCTCGCTCTTTTAGTGACGGCCCTAGAGTAGTCATTAATTTTTCGCTGTTATGATTGGTCTCTGGAACGAGTTTAGGGACACTTCATTAAGCTGCGATCGAAGAAGCGATCTCTGGAACGAAATCTTGTTATGAGGCCTCATTAAGCTCGTCATTAAATAATGACTGGTCTCTGGAACAACCCCCTTGATAGATTCCTCGACCCTTATAACCTTGGAATAGACTCCATTATCGCTATGTTTTGTGACTTCTATATTCTGTTAATTGACAGCAATGATGTAGCGACCATCTTGGACGCCTTTTTGATTTTGAGGGTCAAGGCCCTCGATCTCGAATGTCTACCCAAGTTCTTTTAGCATCCTAGGGGTCCTTTGCAAGCATCAAGAGTCAAAATGCGGGGACATATTTTTGCACACAGGACCCCCTCAGCCCCGGGATTATAGGTAGGCCTACTACATGCTGAGAAATTTAGCTTCGATGCAGAATATTTTTCTATGACCGTCCCATGTGAAGATGAATCTGAGCCCCATCTTTACTCCCATGGGATGCTCATTATATATCTCATGATTCACTCATGGTATTTTCCTGTTCAGAATGAAAGCATTTAGCTTATATGATCGTAAAATCCATTGACAGAATCAATCATTTTTTAAAAGAAGATCATGCGCTCATTTGCAGGAAGCTCGTATCCTGACAATCAGTGGCTGATGATATCAGCGTTCGTTATGATGGACATTGTTTCAAGCCGAACACAGAACCTCGACCACGCATTGACGCGGTATAAAATGTACAGAAGTTTGCGAGGACGTCAAGGAAAATTAAATATAAAGGCTTAAGCTCAGGCCTAGCCCGTTTTTTAGAGATCCAGGCCCTCGCCAATTGTTCATCCAATCGGGAATGCATACAGCAATTAGAATTTGATAGATTAAGGGTTCAATAGTTCAAGTCGAAAGGACAAGTCAGATGGTAGTAGGATATGATCATCGAATTCAACAGCTCGCTTAGGCTGTGTTCACATATTTCTGTGGGTAAGACTGAAGCTTATCATGCCAAGAATCCACTCAGACTATATTTTATTCATCGATGGATCCGTTTGCTCTATTAAACTTGTAAAACTTGTGAAGTAACCGATGAGACTTGCTAGAGAATGCAAAGATGTTGTTTCTCAAAGAGAAGCATCTCCCTGTAAATAGAATAAGTTGCATCCTCAGTTGAAAAATGAGAACAGACCTGAATAGTTGCCATGTCAACATATTGCAGGCTCACTAAACTTAGGTAATGTGAAAGTAGTGTGTTTAAAGTGATATTTAATGGATGACATCGAAATTTCACTAGCTTTGTAAAGAGTTTCAATACGATTACTGAACCTTGCTAAATGATGGCACATTTAGTTTTCTTAAATCAATTTGAAATGCAAAATAGGTTTTAAAAACCAAAGCATCTTTCCTGTCTATGCGCAAAACACTTTCACACTTGAAGGGAGCTCTACCAATCATATTCATCAATTACTGTGTCTTATCTTTTAAAGCTTCAGAATACACAATTAAACGAGTTTGACTTCATATTTTGTACCCAGTGTGAAGTGTCTGTGAATGTTAATCTGTATGCATGTACATGTGCAACATCATTGATTCACAGCTGAAGATACAAAGTTTATGCAAAGTTCAGTATTATCCAAAGCAAAACATTCATCTTTTAAGTATGGTGACCTCATAAATATGACAATTTAATGAATTTATTATACTATCTAGTTCTATAGTAGTGAATTATCCTTTAATTATAAGGGTTGAAGTCAAACTTACTTATTAAACATAGATTGCTTACCATCTGCTTGCTACTTTGGAGTCAAGTAAAAGGATCGGCAATCAATTAAGTTTAATTGCTATATTCTGCTAATATTAACAAGTCTTTAATCTGTTAGATTGTGATCAATCAGGTGTGGATCTACAGCATGGCATGTTCATGTCACTTAACAAATAAAAACGTGAAGATTAAGTGAACTAACTCTCGCCCCACTGAAGTGTTTTTCTGAACGCGCCAGCTGCTGATCTCCCAAACTATTGCATCAAATTTGCCAAACCACACATCAATCGAATGGGCATTGAAAGGGGATTCAGAAAAACAGCATTATTGTTATTTTCAGGGTCATCCCTGGGCTGAGGTGAAGGTCAAATGTCAAAAAACGCCAATCATAAAGTGGATATATAGGTAGAGTGTCAACTCAAACAAGTATCTGTACACAGTGAAAATTTTTATATGGGAAGATTCAGTTTTTTGCGGAGATTACGGTCCCGTGGTACAAAAAAAATTTGAGCACTTTTGAAAGAAGTCAAAATTTGCCAATTTATAGACTACCGAGATGACGCACCCTTGTAAGTAGTATAAAAGAAGTTGGATATCAAAAGGAATGAATATTTGCTAATAATCATCCCAACTAAGCGGAAATTAAGATAATTCGTAAGGGAATTAAGAGCAGCATTATAATGGAAGTCTTCATGAAAAAGTCGCGATATTATTCGTGCTTTCTCGGATGAAATTTCAAGTTTTTATAAATCAATTTTCACCGGCATGATTCTATGATTCACAATATCATGCTTTATTACTTGAATCTGGATGGTGATGTGGACCCTTTTACATCCTTCAAAGTCAATTGAAATCATTGTCTTTGATTCTGTTATTTTGCTGTACCTGTGTCAGGTTGCTTTTCATATGATCATGCTTAAGAAGATTCTCTTGAGGTTCAGCATGAAAGCTATAGCAGTTCAGTTGCTAATTTAACAAACATTACCTCTCCAAGGCTGTCATGACACGGACGATCTGTAAAATAATATCATTTCCATCTGCTTTATACTATCATGATCAGTCGATTCCGTTGTGATTTCTTCAAAGCTGCATAAATATGCATATCTCACATTTGGAAACAATTCCGACTGTATCTCCCTTGAGTTCATTTAATAAAATCGAAAGTGTATACACATTGGGGATTTAATAAATGCGGAGTTACCACTCTACCTAATATATTACTCTATGACGCCAATATTTAACAAATTTCCATTAGATCACTATTTGAAATGGAAAATGACAACAAAAACTAATAAACTAATACTAATCGAAAGATCTGGTCAAATTGGTTAATAAGATGAGGTCAAAGGTCAAATAATTCAAACTTTCAGTTCAACCCGAATAGCGCTAAAATTCCACATTTTAGTATTTAGCTTCTGCAGGTGATTAGATGCATAACTAAAAAGTACGAAAAAAGTAAAAAATCATATTGAGATTTGAATTTCAAATTGCAAACATTCATACATGATAAACAGATAATTTCAAGTTCAAAAACTTTACATTTGTGAATATCTTTATATTGATAGGAAGAGTCTTTTATGTAATCTCAACATATTTCTTCAAGAATTGATACCTCTTGAAATACGAGTATACATTAGAAGTGAAAATATACCGAACTTAGTCAAAATATTCCAAGCATTCAAATTTTAAAATAGCCGTAAGTATAGTGGTAAATACATTTTCCTTCTGTCCTTGAGTCCTTTATGTAATCTCAACATATTTCTTCAAGAATTGATACCTCTTGAAATATACATTAGAAGTGAAAATATACCGAACTTAGTCAAAATATTCCAAGCATTCAAATTTTAAAATAGCCGTAAGTATAGTGGTAAATATATTTTCCTTCTGTCAAAAGTTGCATAATACGTAGAAAGCAAGCTAATAGAAATCTGCTGAAACCCAATGCGGCGGGGGTTAAACACAAGATGCTTTGAATCCTTCTTCGTTACAAGATATACAGCGTGAAACTCTGCCGCAAAATGTTGCCATTTAAAGTAATGTAGCCGCTGTGTAAATTCAATTTTCTTGCTTTAAATTGTTCAATTTAGCGGAAATTGTTTTCAATGTTATGTGTGAGCTTTTCAGGACAAAATGTGTACAAGCCAATGTTGGTTTGAGACAGATACTGTGATTGTATCTACGGTGATTTTCAGAACGTGAAAAGTCACATATACCTTCTCTAGAAAGTAGAAAATGAAAGAATTACCGTGACGCAGCCATAGCAATCTATACGGTCTTGCGAATTTCCCGCACACCTTGAGAAAATCACAGCTAGCAGCCGTTCTAAACTGCGCATGAAATTCGCGTGCTTGACTGTCGGTTAAACTTCTTGGAAAGACGAATAGGACTATAATAAAATTATTTATGAGAGTCATACGATGGCTCATTGAGAACAGTTTGAAAAAAGTCAGAACCATTAGAGATTGAAGTCAATGATATCTATCAATCGGTGTCTTTGACATCCTCTTACTGTGAAATCTTTCTAACTGAAGGCAGAATGACATTATGAAGATGAAGTAATGGAGACATCGATTGTCATGAATTCAATGACGATATCAGTACTCTTTTTCATTTATGCTGTCCATTTTTGCATTCATTTGAAAAATGAGTCGGGTGTCCGAATCGGTGCGTTGGAAAATTATCACTCTAAAAAGAAGACGCAGGGTGGTTGTATGGGGCAATCGCATCTCATTTTGGAATTGCAAGATCTACTGTCCGAGACCAAGTGAAGCGCTATGCTGAAACTGGTGGCGTTGAAGACAGGTTCAGATCAGGACGACCCCTCGCAATGAATTCTAACGATACAGATCGTGTCATAGCGACTGTTGAAAGCAATCCATTCTCTACCTTTGCCTGGACTTCAAAAAGAACTCCGCAATGATCTTGCGACAGCCTCACAAACAACGAATTGTCGTTGCTTCCTTGCTCATGGACTCAGCAGCTATCGCCCACTTCAGTTTCCGCAGTTGACTGAAAGATACAAAGTCAACTGACTAAAGTGAACTCGGCAACATCTTCCATGGTCTGTGGATCAATGGCGGCAAGTTGTTTTTTAGCGATGAGAGTCGTTTCTGCTGTCGTTGGACTGATCTGTGAGAATTCGGGTACCGAGGCTTCGAGGAACGAGACTGACCAATCAGGCCGCCATCAGCTGGAGACACAAATATGCCATGATGCTCATAGACAATACTTTAAATGGCCAGAAATATCGTGGTGAAACTTTGGAGCCAGTCGCAGTTCCGTTTGACTTGGAAAGCATTGGCCCTGGCTTCATCTTCCAAGACGACAATTGAAAACCACACCGCAATACACATGTCAATGCCTTCCATGAAGGACGGACAGATTGCACCTACATGGAGTGGCCAACCGAAAGTGCGGACATCAATCTTATTAAGCGGTTTCATGTCGCCATTTCCAGGCGATCGATCCATAATCTCAACCACTTAGCGCCAGCAGTGATGGAAGTTTGGTCTGCAATACCACAACTGCGTGTAAGTAGACTCATTCGATCGATGCAGTCACGCTGTGAGCAAGTGATTGCTACTCCCGGAGGAGCAACTCGATATTAATTTTTTCCTTTTCTTTGACACAAGTTTGCATTTCCTAATTCTATGAGACACTTTCTAATACCAAATTTGGTTTTGCATTACAATGAATGTCTCTATTATTGTATAATTAGAAAACGAAGCAAATCCAGTCATAGACATTGTGGTCAAGCTTACATAGCCATCTGTATCCACAAAAAACATAGCAATGATGCATGATTTTTCAACTGTGCTGGAACTTTTGTAAGAAATTTAGGAGCCTTCGGCGCTCGTCAATTGTAGCAAATAATGACATCAAATCTACGCATTATCTATTACATAACATTAACATAGATTTTTTCGGGGAACAAAGCAGGATAATTCAGGCGTTTATGTGCCCACAAAAATCTATGTTGATGCTGTATTGCCCTGGACATTTTCCATATCATGTCATTTTGTATTCACAGATCTAGAAGTAACCATTTATATAAGTTTGAAATTTGTATCCATTTTCGAATTTTTTCAGAGATCACTTTCATTGCTAGCTTTGGTGAGGTAGTAAGTGGATTTTTCTGAAAGTCTAATAGCGCAAGGTTTTGAAGGTTTTTTCAAGCGAAAAGTTTGCTGTATTCAAAGCAACATGCCTTTCAATGGTAAAATTCTACTTTATCTTGTTGCGGTATGTTCGGCAGTAGTATTAATGGTATCAGTTACTGAGACATCCCAAAGATTCTTTCAAGTTTGCCGGAGGAGTTCTCGAAATCTTCAGGCTTTACACCCATATTGTCTTATGAATGCTACGATGAAAAGGACTAAACTTCAGACATTGCATGATGACGACGAACGCTATTGCGCAACCATATATAATTACCTATATGCTCAATGTCGTCATATTAGAAGCAATTATCCAGGTTCATTTATTGCTGCGTGCACTTGTGACATCTGTACATTCGAAAGATTTTGGTCTTTTGTATGCTGATGTGCGCTTTTGTAAGTGGACAGAATGTAAATGCAGTGGACTACTACATCATGCAATCCGAGGATGGATATAACTGCACGATTTTTATTTCTCTATCCATGATTTTGTAGAATTCATATCAAACTTTCATTTTTTACAATTATAACATGTTTTTATTCTTGTAGGTATTAACTTCCATTATTTCAGAAATAAAATTGTTGCTCATGTTGTCATTTGTAGTTTTCACAAGTTCAAGCTGTTGAGAATTTAGTGAACATATGTAAATCCTATGAAACACAGTTGAATCAGCGTTAATAAAATTTAATCTACTTTATATGCGCAAAAATACAACTTTTGAAATCATGAAATTTGATATATCATGACAATCGTCTCATCGTTGATCAAGGAAGCTTCCTCAACTGTAAGATAATAGAAAAACTAATAATTGAAATAAAAGACCAATATCAGTGTTCTTGCGATGACACTACCCCTAATGGAATTCAATATATTCTTGTTCATACTTTAAAATGATGCCATTCCGGGTGCCATCAGCCAGTTTGGGTCACTCCGTGCCGGACTGACGAGCCCTTATAGTAGGTGTGCTATAAAATCGAAGTATTTCAAATCGCTTTCAACATAAGCTGCATAATGCCCAATATGAAAGTCCTTATTAACTACACCAGACTTATGGAGATTTAAAATTCAATAAAAAATACACCGAAAGCAGCAGTCACAAACAAATTATCAGGTATAAACGTCAAAACCTGTTTACAAAGGTTGAGTGCTCCTATAATAACGCATCGGATCATCTGAACAATATTCACATTCATAAATGTAGTGTGCTTAATTCAGATGTCTCCATCTCATCATGTCATTGAATGGGTCACATCGCTCTATGTGCTCGGCTGCAAATGATTCATCCGTGTGATCACTCATGCAGTTATCTGTTCAGTGTCTATATTCCACTGACATTAGTGTCCCACTTGGCAAAACAAGATTCCTTTCCAAAATAATCTTCTCACAAGATGGTCCTGAACCTCAGTCTTTAATGAAACTGTCAAAAGGAAAGTCGTGAAACGAACTTTATTTAATTAATTTATTTATTCGTCTCTGCAGCATCCCAAATCCATGCGTCTGAAAATTATCGCCGGAAAATCAATTGTCTCTTGCGGTATAGTGGAAGTATGTGGAGGTAGGCTATAGTAGGCCTATTTTGCATCATGTCATATCATTTCATTGTCAACATCATTGTCAAATTCCTCCTATTTTGCATTTTTCCTGACCTTAGTATTTTGCAACTGATGATGATTGCTGGATGGTGATCGAAAAATTTTGTACTTCAGATCAGAAATAATCATCAAAATCTTAGACATATTTGACTCTCCAATTCCAATTATTGCACCATGACTAATCAGGGCATCTTCTGAATGCTTTATACCTGCAAGAGGTAACTGGTTATCCAGACAAACTTTCAGGCAGCTGCAGAGGTTAAGATGCTGCTAGGAACCCTCACGATATTTTTCATGACATCGTCTTGTTCGAAGACCTCTTTTGCTTCATGCTCAATGAAAAGCTCTTTTGTATCCATTGTATCTGTATTGGTCTTCGTTAGGCATCTTCGGAAGAGAATGTTCATTGCTTGGGTCAATTGTCATAATCAATGGAATGTTGGGTAAAACTTGTGATGTCGAATTTCGGTTAAGTCTGTATGAGATAGAGAGTGGTTGGCAATTATTTGCGGATGAATACTTCGATATGCTACATCGGTTCACAATTCAAGCTTGACATCTGCACTAATGGGTATACTCTTCTTATTTCATCAGATCATTCTTATCAATGGAATAAGGAACCTATTTAGATGCAGAACTAGAAAGTACGAAAAAAGTAAAAAATCATATTGAACTTTGAATTTCAAATTTCAAACATTCATGCATAATAAGCAGATAATTCCAAATTCAAAAACTTTGCATTTGTGAATATCTTCATATTTATGCAACCAGTTTGATTGAAGGCTGCATTGACGATGTTAAACTTTGGCTCACTTGCAATAGACTTCATCTGAATGAGCTTAAATCTAAAGCAATTGTACTTTATGCTCCCAAACACACACATTGCAATATTTCTCACTTGCGGATTGGTGACAGTAAAGTTGAAATCGGCAAATCTGTGAAATGTCTTGGAGTAGTTTTGGACTATGCACTGAAATTCAATGAACCTATCAACATGACATGTAAAGCACATTTTATTGAGATTCGGAGACTTTACTCTATTAGAAATTATTTGTCAACAGAGGCGTTAAAGAAGATCGTGACCTCATTGATGTTTACAAGGCTCGACTATGCAAAATACAAAGTGCAAAATGCGTGCGTGCGCTTGGCATTGAAAGTCAATCACCGTGAGCAGATTACGCCATACCTCAAGAGACTGAAGTGGCTTCCAATTCTTCAACGCATTGAACTGAAAGTTGGTAGTTTGTGTTTCAAAGCATTTCATTTACGATCACCCGAGTATATGTATAAGTTGCTACATGTCCGTCGTCCTTCACGCTACCTACGTTCATCTGAGGATAAGTGCATATTTGAAGTGCCCTCCATTAACTCAATATCTCGAGGTGGTCGAGTGTTCAGCTTCAATGGCCCTACAGTATGGAATCGCATCTCTTGAGATATTCGAAATGCTAACAGCTTCTTGACTTTCAAGCGTTACTGGAGGAAGATTCTGATAAATAAAGTTTTCTCTTAATTTTTTAATTTATCTTTCTTGTGACTTGCATTTTGTATACATTGTGTGCTGTGAGCCTCTTTTGGGTACAACGCTGTATAAATACAGCCAAATAATTTAGGAAGGGTCCTTTATGTAATCTTAACATATTTCTTCAAGAATTGATGCCTCCTGAAATATACATTAGAAGTGAATATATACCGAAATCAGTCAAAATATTCCAAACATTCAAATTTTAAAATAGTTCTCACGCCTTAAGTATAGTGCCAACTTTGTTTTCCTTCTGTCAAAAGTTACATAATACGTAAAAGGTGAGCTATTAGAAATATGGAGCCCACAACTTACTTGGTTTAAAACATATTCAAAAAAATTCGACAGGGAGGCGAAAAACGTCCCCCCGAGTAGGGCGAGGGTTCAGAAAGAAGAAATGAGACCAACAGCAGGAATCTAGTAAGGGCAATCGGGTTTCGGTCGCTACTCCTGAACAATCAAACTCAATCAGACATGGTATAGCACACTAAGGAGACTGAAATGTCTCAAAATGTCAAATGCAATACACTAATAGTTAATTACATAAAGATCTATTATGGGTTATCAAATATTGTAAGACAAGTAGCAAAAGCAAACGCTCACAAGGACAAAGTCCCACCACAATGCATTACCCTTTTATTTATTCCTCACAATGTTGAGGGCGCGTCCTACATATTATTTACAAAAGTAGTTTTATGTGTGCTTTCGATTTTGAGAAAAATGTCAATAATTTCGTCAAAATCTAAATTTTGTACGATATCAAAAATGGCTTAGCCGATGGTCGGACATCGTTGACCTCAGCTCATTTTTAATTCTTCCACGGGCAAAAATGAGCGCTCCCCTGAGCAATTAGTCACTAACAGAGTCATGCCCAACGGAAACGTTGGGGAACACTTCACACGCACTCATGGTGCGACAACAATCGAAGCTCAAGGCTAGCGCATTCAACTTGACTTAATCCGCTTCTATCTCGAGGAAAGCGGGAAAATTGAACAAATTCCTCTACCCGATCGCAGTCAAGATCTTGCGCATAGTCTTCCACTAATCAAGCAGTTTTCTGTAATTTTATTGTTCTTTTTACAGCTCATTATGAATACACACTGAAAAGTTAATGTCATGGCTAGATTTTCAAACATATATGTAATTATCATGTTTTCAGGGTAAAAACCGAATTTAAAACAATCTCAGAATTTTTTCTAGAAGATTGACAAATAACATTAATGTCATTCTTCTTTGGCATAATCGGAGTTTTGAAAATAATATAACGAGATTGTCAGTTATTTATATAGATGTAGTACCAGTTCCATCGACACGGGCCCCTTAAAGCTGCGGGCCCTGAGGCCACGGCCTCACTGGCCTCCATTATGATCCGCCTCCGGCAGTATCATTTGGTTAGAATCAGTCACATGTGCGATTATTAGCTTTTCATTGGTGGTTCATGCCCCAACTTATTTCCTCCAGATGAAGTTGATTTCTAATCAACTTCAGATAAACAATCTATTTCTATGCAAATTACCCCTGTTTCCGCCGTTGTAAAGTTTGGTCGTCTCTTGTTCTTCTCCATGTTAATTAACAGTGCTACACAACACACATCAAGTCAACACGCATGAAATCATTGGTCTTGTTGATCGATGACGTGAATTATCGTATTTTGACCTATTTTAAGGTTGATTCCACTGACTGAAACCTGGAGACTATCTTTCGATTAACCACTGATTATTGGTCCGGCAGCCAGAACGAGTTTCTGCAGGGAACGAGGCCGAAAGTGAGACTTTCACAGAATGATGTACACCCCATGCCTACTGCGAATTCGCGCGTCTGCCGAGTTCTAGTGAGTTCCTCTTCTTGTCAGACAGGATCAAAGAAAAACACGTGTAAATCCAATGGGACGCAGATTGTGGTTTTTGGCTAAAATGAAATTTTCTATGTTTTCTCTGATTAAACGAAAAGTACTAAGCCCAGAGTCATATTTTTTGGCATGGGATGTCTTCAGGCCATTTCCTTTCATATTCATGCACCCCTGCCTGTAAAGCTAAACACATTTAGATTTGGCGAGTCTCTTAATGTCGGCAAACACAAACATTTTGAGCAACTTTATCCACATTCAACCACATTCAACCACATTCTCAAATACTCTGCCGATGAGATGCAAGATAAGAGCACATGCACATCATAGGAAATGACCTGAAGACATTCCATGCCAAAAATTATGACTCTGGGCTTAGTACTTTTCGTCTAATCAGAGAAAACATAGAAAATTTCATTTTAGCCAAAAACCACAATCTGCGTCCCATTGGATTTACACGTGTTTTTCTTTGATCCTGTCTGACAAGAAGAGGAACTCACTAGAACTCGGCAGACGCGCGAATTCGCAGTAGGCATGAGGTGTACATCATTCTGTGAAAGTCTCACTTTCGGCCTCGTTCCCTGCAGAAACTCGTTCTGGCTGCCGGACTATATGTTGCTTTTGTGAAGCTTACTATTAAGTCAAGAGGAGTTCATGTAAGTTTCTCTATCTTGAGTTTAAGTCTTGTTAAAGCCATTTCCTAGAGATGAGTTTATCCGCTATCGTGCAATCGGCCCTAGACATATTTTGTTCATCGATATCCAGCCCAATACTGACCAATCTATCCGATGGCTACCGAAAAAGTGATGTCCAATTTGTATTTTCTTATGAGAAGTCCCCGCTAGCCAGTAATGAGTGCTTATGCATGCTTCTTGTAGACAGAAATTACACTCATCAAGAAAATCAGATTTCGCTTCGATCCTGCGTGTCCAGAAACGTTGTCAACCATAGTCACACTGTCTGTTTACAACACCATTGGATGAAATTTGACCGCAGCTGGCTCAGAAGGCTTCCTCTCAGGTTTTCTTCACGTAACAAAATGGTTTAGAAGTGAATGTCGTTGACATGGGCAGCTTGGCGGACTGACGAATGCAAACTTTCAGTAATTTGCTCTTGAATAAGCTGAATTGCACATTCTCCATAGGCCGCCCCGATCACTGCTGGTCCTTAGAGAAAGAACTCCGGCTTCAAGAAGTTTCAGTTTCATAAATCATCTGAGATCTGCGATATAAATAGAACATCGTGTTCTATTTACATCTTAAAGTTAATTGTGATCATTTAGTGTTGCGAAAGGCGTTATTTACCGGTAATTATTACCCAAGCACCATCGATAATAATTACCGGTAACTTTTGAAGTTTCGATTTGATTTCGACGTATATTTTTCTTTATATTACATAGATTTTCCCTAAGTTCATCTGCATTCTGATTAGCAAGCTTTGTTATTGTTATTTTATCTGGAATTTGATAATATACTTAGGTCTATGTTTGGAATCGTCTCGCTGAATCCTATTAACGCTTCAAAATGTGTGGCATCAATTTACAACTCTATATTATCGACAACTCTATCAAGTCAGTCTTCATTTCATCAATTTATATTCATTCCTTCTGTATAGCACATGCACATCTCATATAATACTGTTCGAAATGGAGTGATGTGAAATGGTTAGTCCACTGTCCCAGTTCCAACAATGTAGTCCGGCAGCCAGCACGAGTTTCTGCAGGGAACGAGGCCGAGAGTGAGACTTTCACAGAATGATGTACACCCTATGCCTACTACGAATCTGCACGTTTGCCGAGTTCTAGTGAGTTCCTCTTCTTGTCAGACAAGATCAAATATTTACACATGTAAATCCAATGGGACGCAGTTTGCAGTTTTTGGTGAAAATGAAAAATTTTCTATGGTTTCTCTGATTAAACGAAAAGTACTTAGCCCAGAGTTATAAATTTTGGCATGGAATGTCTTCAGGTCATTTCCTTTCATTTTCATACACCCATGTCTATATAGCTAAACCCATCTAGATTTGGCGAGCCTCTTGATGTCGGCAAACATAAACATTTTGAGCTTCTTCATCCACATTCAACCATATTCTCGCATGCATTGCTGATTAGATGCATGATAAAAGCACATGCACATTATAAGCACATGCACCTGAAGACATTCAATGCAAAAAATTGTAACTCTGGGTTAAGTACTTTTCGTTTAATCAGAGAAAGCATACAAAATTTCATTTTAGCCATAAACTGCAATCTGCGACCCATTGGATTTGCATGTGTTTTTCTTTGATCTTGTCTGACAAGAAGAGGAACTCACTAGAACTCGGCAGACGTGCAGATTCGTAGTAGGCATAGGGTGCACATCATTCTGTGAAAGTCTCACTCTCGGCCTCGTTCCCTGCAGAAACTCGTCCTGGCTGCCGGACTAATGTCAGAAAGCAATATTTGACAGTGATCATTAATTGCACCTCCGAAGTTGCAACAATAACGGTCTTTGGCTATTCACCTGACTATATGAATGATGTTTCTCAGTACAAAAGACTACAATTTACATAATCCACTGAAATAATTATTTCTGCAGGACAAGCCCAAACTATCTGACGCCAGTAAATAATTTGTAGCAATTACAGTAGTTTTGCTTATAATGATCATCATTTATAGTACCGTAGGTAAGTCTATAAGTTTCAGAACAGCATGAAAGTCAAAGCATATCACTTCATCATGCTAGAGCTAACATTATTTTTGTTCCATTACCAATGGGAATTGTAATTAGCTTGTGACTTTGACAAGATTTACTCTGATTATCTCAGTTTTTAAGAAGCAGGGTTTTACTTCCCGCCGATCTAATTCCGCATTGGTAAAAATTACAATTTTCATTTGCTGATGGATTCCCTGCCGCTTGAATTTTATGCTCAGCGAACGTTGACTGCGGTAGCACGCTAACACTAGCCTGCATATAAAGAAGACTTCATTCTACTGCTGTGTTTTTGCGGCAATTTTCTTCTACTGAATTCAATCTACATCACTGATAGAAAAGATAATTGTCAAAAGCTTCTGATGATTATTGATTATGCGAAAAGCAAGTTGATGCAAAATCTAAAGCGTTAAATGATGTAGGGCTTATGTTTCAAACGTTCAAAAAAAGTAAACAGATTCACTGAAGTAATGTAATTTAATAGCATGTACACACTGCAAAATGGTGATAAGTACCTGAAATTGAAGGCGTTTTATATTGAACCAGAAATGGTATGATTTTATGGTTGTAGCAGAAAGCCTTCATCTCGCAGCACTGTTGCAATTGAAGTTGCAATTGTTCAATCATGGCAAAAAAGGATCAGCTTGAACACACTCCGCACAAAGTATTGCAAAATATTTCTATTCATGTCTAAATCGTCTAGTAACCAGTAACCACCTCCACTTGGTGGACGGATAAACGATAACAGAATCGCGTTAGAAGTGATAATCTAAAGAAATCAATTTTTAAACTTTAAACGTAGAACCACCCCGCACAATCTATTTCAGAGACTATTTTGAATTTCCCGGCAGAGCAGTCTCTTAAAAGATTCAGACAGATAGATATAATCTATACGCAGCGTGTCTTTGTTTCCACCATAGTTTGAATCAAGGATGCGGAGTCCTATCATTTTGATAGGACTCCGACTCCGAGGTTTGATAGGACTCCGACTCCGACTCCGGGTGTCAAGTATATACTCGTATAGCCTATAGTTCTTTTTAAAAAAAACTGGTAACCTACATTATAGATCATTATAGGCTTACCTGAACCTATCTTTAGTGATCATTGCTGTATCAATTATCAATCAATTTCGATGAAAGTTTATCAAATGTCGCTTTAAGTTGGATGCATACGACTCAGCTCCTCCCATCTTGTTTATGTGTGCTTCACAAGGTTTTTCTCCAGTCTCTACCAGGCAGGAAAATTCACATCCCAATTTCAAAAAAATATGAGTACACTTTTGATTTTAATGGGCGAGTGCCAGCCAAGGAAGCTGTTGTCATTGCCAAACATCATCTTCGAAGTGATACTCGACTGTGTGATCGAACTCATCTATCTCTACAGTCCATTGAACAACTGTTGGATATTTGTACAGAAATAACTTACTTCATGTGCTTTGACTATTTTATACTACATCTTCCTGCCCAATGGGTTCACCATTATCTCCGATTCTCTGTGAACTGTTTCTACAGGACCTAGAAAAAAAACTTTTCTCGTTGCCTAACTTCGGAACTCTTACATTTCATCGCTACGTTGATGACGCCTTTGTGATTATCAACAAGAACGACGAAGAAGCATTCTTCAGTAAACTGAACCAAATGCATCATAACATCAGTTTCTCTCGGGAGCTGGAAGAAAACGGACGATTGTCGATGCTGGACGCCGAGATATCGAGAAACGGATCTAGGTGTGAACTTTCTGTATACCGGAAGCCTACCAACACTAATCGTCTACTCCAGTTTTCTTCCAACCATCCTTTTCATGTAAAGACAGGAATTATCAAATGCTTCGTTGATCGAGCGATGACAGTTTGTGACTCGAAGTTCGTTGACGAAGAAATCAAGTTCTTGAAGAAAATATTTTCGGCGTACGGTTATCCATTGCATGTCTGGAATAGATATGCACATCGACAAGTGGTAGCAAGAGAAGTCAATCATCAAGAAGACTGTAAAGGTACGGTCTACATTCCTTATATCAAAGGCTTGAGTGAAAAAGTCAGAAGAATTTGTCACCATCATGATTTAGCTGTCAACATCAAAAGAAGTAAGAGTCTCCGTGAACATTTGATGAAGGTGAAAAAGCCAAATGACGACCCCAAAGAATGCATTTACCAAGTGAAATGCCAAGACTGTGATCGTTTCTACATAGGGGAAAGCGGGAGAAGATGTAGTACCCGAATGAAGGAGCACAGATATGACATCAAAAGTGTAAGTGAACGATCTGCGGTATCCCAGCACACGCATACTCACCTCCACAGACCGAATTTTCCTCCAAATTTTCTGGCTGTGGACACCAATCTTTATTCAAGGCGGGTCAAATAAGCGATATTCATACAAATTAATCGAGTTTTGGCGTACAATAGAGACGATGGATTGGAATTGAGTAGTATTTGGATGCCATTACTAAGAAAGAACAGACAACAATTTTATGTTCCGTGATTTCGTTTTTGAATCTCTGTAAATTATGCTTTTATCACATTTGTACTTTTATTATTTAAACAGTAATAGCTTTTGTACCTTATTTTGTCTCGAGGATTTTTGTTTTTAGTGTAAACGACGGATTATTGTTTGATATTGATTTCATAGACATTGATTTCTTGAAGGTTAATCTGACTTTCATGTGTACATTGCTTCATTCGTTCACTCCTGAAGAAGGTGAGCTGTAAGCCACCGAAAGCTCGAGTTAATAGATTTATATTTATCAGACAGACGTTTTCCGGAAATATTCACTTGACATTTTATGCGCTTTGGATGAGACATCACACACGATTAACGTGAGGATAAGAGGTAATGTTCTCAAATAAACTAGCATTTCGTTTAGTCCAGGGGTGCACAACATACGGCCCGCGGGCCGGATGCGGCCCGCGTCGAAATATTCTGTGGCCCGCGAGCAAGATCGGAAGAGTTGAAACTTGAAAGGGTTATTGAAACTTGAAAAGGTTATGATAGCAATACAATAGTTTAAATTGTCTTCTGACACTATTTCATTTGATAAATCTGAGTCACAGTCTCTTAGTCGAATGTACGGCAATAGTTGAATTCATTTCAACTCGCAGTTTCTCACGTACAGCAGCTATTGGATGGAGGTACGGCTAATAGTCCGAGAGCTAGCGTGAAGTTATGCAGGGAACGAGGTAGTACATAAAACTTTCACATAGCATAGTACACCTCTAACCTACTGCGAAACTTCGCGTCTGCCGGATCAGATCATTTGCTTTTCAGAAATAGAGAGGATAACACAATCCTATGTATTTCCAGTGGTAAAATTGTGACATTTAAGGTGTTGACTCCATTTTTTCGAATTTTTGCTCATAAAAGTTACACAAATTGGTATTTTGTTAAACTGGTTATTATAGAAATCATCTACAGATCATGATCTTTCAAATGAGTTATCATTCAGTGACAGAGGATGAAGTAAAGTGTACAAACAGACACTTTTCGTTGGTGTAACTGCAAATTTTAACATAGAAATTTTAGGAAAATTGTTGATATACTTTAACGCGAAGTTTTGCAGTAGGTTAGAGGTGTACTATGTTATGTGAAAGTTTTATGTACTACCTCGTTCCCTGCACAACTTCACGCTAGCTCCCGGACTATAAGGGAGAAACAGTGACGCGAGTCATCGTCAAGTGATGACAATGACCGACAAGGGATTTCCCGTCTCCATACAGAACAATGTCAGAAACAACATGCGCAATACGACTGATTTTAAACCAGCCTTTAGTCTGCATTTCACTTTCACTCGCGACGTGTACATCTGTGACATCTACGCCTCATTAGATTCACCATTCCTTATAAAGTTTTTTACCATGTCATCATCATCAGCAAAGAAAAGGAAAATTGACACTGAACATCGCAGATTTAATCCAGAATGGACAATAAAGTATTTTTTCATTGAATCGTACGGGCATTGCATTTGTCTTATTTGCAATGAGCGCATTTCTGTTCCCAAAGAATATAACGTTAAGCGGCATCATACAACAAAACATTCTGCAGAAATGCAACTTGAAGATAAAGAAAGAATGGAAAAAGTAGAAAAGTTAAAAGCGCGACTACAGAAACAAAAAACATTGTTGTAGAAAGGAAATTCAACGGCAGAGTCAGCAACGCTTGCCAGCTATCGAATTGCTCAGCTTATTGCGACAACTGGTAGATCATTCAGTGATGGGGAATTCGTCAAGAAAAGTGCTCTTATTTTGTGTGATGAGTTGTGTCCAGAGAAAAAGACTTCATTTGAATCAGTTCCATTATCACGATCTACAGTTCCTCGTCGTCTAGATGACATAGCTTCTGACATCAAGAGACAATTGAAAGATTTGTGTAAGAACTTCGAACATTTCTCTTTAGCGTGTGATGAAAGCGCTGATAATGTGGATACCGCTCAACTACACGTGTTTATCCGTAGCGTAGACAAAGACTTCAATATCACACAAGAGCTTCTTGATCTCCGGTCAATGAAAGGTCGTACGACAGAACATGAAATACACACAGAATTATGTGCTGCACTTCAAACAATGGACTTGCCTATATCGAAATTGGCAAGCATTTGCACTGATGGATGCCCTTCCATGGTTGGAAAAGACAACGGAGCAGTAAGTCTCTTGCTTAAAAGCGTACCTAATGCTGATCAAAAGGTAAGCCAATTCCATTGCTCTATCCATAATCAGGTTTTGTGCTCAAAAGTGATCCAATATAATCATGTTATGCGCATTGTGGTCAAAATTGTCAATAACATTCGATCACGAGGTCTCCGTCACCGACAATTTCGTAATTTTCTGGAAGAAATTGAATCTGAGTATGGTGATCTTTTATATCACACTGAAATACGATGGCTTAGTCGTGGTGCGGTGCTTCAGCGATTTGTCGGTTTGATAAGTGAAATCCGCACATTTTTTCATTCGATTGATATAGAGTTCGATGAGTTACGCGATAGTCAGTGGCTGATTGATTTGGTCTTCCTCACTGATATAACAACACATCTGAATAATTTGAATCTTCAGTCACAAGGCCAGAACTATTTTATAACAGACTTATTCTGCGCTATTAAAGCATTTCAATCAAAATTAGAGCTGTTTGAAAGCCATATGAGAGCGTCAAACTTAACTCATTTCCCTACTTGCTGTTCATTTATGACCGAAAATACTGATGCATGTGCCAAATTCGCTGACGGCATCAAGCAACTACGCTTGGAAATCGATAGGCGGTTCCAGAAAATTGATGTGTATGAGTTTGATTTATTTAGGGACCCCTTTCTGTTGAAGTTAAAGATGCCCCTCCACAGATGCAGCTCGAACTCATAGACATCAAAACGTCTGATTCCGAAGCGAGAAGATTCAGAAGCGAGACAATACTTGATTTTTATAAAGAACTCAACAGTGAAAAGTACTCAAAGATAAAAGAAAATGTCAGGAGAGTTGCTTGTATGTTCGGAAGTACGTATATTTGTGAGTCTACATTTTCATTGTTGAAACTGACAAAGTCAAAATTGAGGTCGCGTTTATGTGACAAAAATTTGTCAAATTCACTGAGAGTCGCCACCTCGAATGTTGAGCCAAATTTTGTAAATTTGGCCAGAGATAAGAAATGTAACACTTCTCACTGACTTGAAATTGTTATTTCATGTTCAACAATACATTTTAGCTGTACATTTTGCGCTCTTTCTTTTTCTACATGTACCGAATCTAGTAATATCATGGTAGCTAATACATAATGCTACATATGCACGTACGTTTATTTGTAGTAGCGGATTTAAATTATATTGCAAGTGTATTATTATTTATGAAATCAATCTAAATGTGCTTCTATATTAATAATCTCTAAAGTTGATAATCATTGTCACTTTTATATATGAATATCATGCCCATTTTTAATGAGATATCAAAATATTGTTGACCTACCTATTGTTTATCAACCTATTGTTGACCTAAGGCCTAAATTATTTAATTATGTATTTATCATGTTTGAAAATATACATGTATGTGGCCCGCTAGATATAGTCATGAGAAATGTTGGCCCGCCTCGAAAATAAGTTGTGCACCCCTGGTTTAGTCTCTGATGTGACCTTGGGTGCGTAGGTGTGATTGAAGCTGGGAAGTCTTCTCTATCAAATCACCGAGTGAAAAGACAATCCTTTTTTCGCTATCACAGTTCATTCCTTCAACTATTACAAGCTTTGCATGCAGCTGTGTATCTGTACTTTTGTTTGACGGAGAAAGTTGACATCAAGACAGTGACAGCTATGCACGAGGATAAATAATATGTTTGTACTATATTTCGGGTCTAATTATAGACCGGAGTCTGGAGTCCTATTATTTGATAGGATTCCGACTCCGCATCCCTGGTTTGAATTTAAGGCAACTTTTTATTCATTTCATTTAGACCTAAATGAGGAAAGAAAATTTAATCAAAACAGGATTTAGTTTGCTCAGACAAAGCATAATAGACGCTGACTATCTAAAAGCAATATGCCTAACTTTCTAACACTCGAACAATAGTTTTATGATAGAGCATCATTTCAACGATTCTTAAGCTCCATTCAGACAGGCGACACGACACGGTAGCGACACTGTCAATCATTGCAGTCAATTGCAGTAGTTATTTCAAGATTATATGTAAACCTGCCTGCGCGTTCACATAGACCACGCGACATGAACACGACATTCGACGACACGCTCCTCGCTCAGAAAAATGTTCTGAAATTCTCGGCGACCTATGTTAGAGATAGGAGCTCCAAAATTTGTCATGTCGCGTGAAGTCGCTGGTTTGCCCCGCTCATCTGCAGGTGGCTGAGACGAGAATGACTTGACAAATGATTTAGGATCATAGCTTTCTGTGCAGGAACCCAAAAATGTGTAATGGCTGGTAGTCAGAACGAAAACAAAATATTTTGCTTTTCGTTTTGAGCTTGCGATACCTGAATATTTGTGTAGAGAAAAACATTTGCTTCAATTTGATATCAAACATGACAAGGAAATGTGTGGAGATAAATGTGTGAACAAACCTAATTAATACATCTCTTTGTTTACTTGCTTCACAATTGTATTATTGAAATTGAATAACTGTAAACCTTGATGTGAGTTGAAAGGGATGTTATTGAGAATGAATGTGATTAAAATAAATATAACAGGCCGTCTCATCTGCTGTGAAAGCGAACTCATCATTTTTTGATAATCCCTATCGATTTGTGCATGCAGAAATTTTGTGTGACAAACAGCTGCATTGGAAACTGAGGACAAGTTGTCATCGTTGTTCATATTTCATTTTGTGACAGCTTGTAGTAACTATCAAATTAAAGCAAGGGCCTCTCTCTTCTCTGCCTTCAATGTGGTTCCTCTGCCAAATGCGCCTTCTTTGCTTTCGCCGATGTAGATAGTAGAAAGATAACACAACCTCTGCGTCAGACATCATTGCAAGGATATGCAAACTCAATCATGTGCTAGACCCAATTTACGCACAAATAGACAAAAGCATGACCTCACACCATCTTTAACCCAATGAAATTTCTTCAAGCTGACGCCAATAACTAAGCATGCTTGGTGAAAAGGATCGGTTACTGACGAGTAATTGAATCACAAAATATCAACTAAAATACAGTTGATAACCGAACCATGTTTGTATTCGTTTGAAAGCTGATCATGCAAGGAAGCTCATCGTGATAATAAAATAACACAATAGTGAGTAATAAGATATTTATGAAAAACGTTGATGATTCTGTGTTAATTTGTCGCGTGAATGCCGTTGAAATGTCGTCAGAGCGTCGCCGAGTTGGGTTGAACGGTGTCGTCAATGTCGCAAGGTGTCGCTGTCGTGTCGCTGTCGCCTGTGTGAATGGAGCTTCCTCCCCGTCTCCACTCCGAACGCTAGCGCGACAGGCCTGTACCGCAGTAACTGAGTGCTGATAGCTACAACGGATCATTGCGATCTCGGACAAAATGAACAAAGACTCCTATGAAATAGCAGAAACTTTCATCTGTAACATTTTTTATTTAAGTTGACAAAATTAGAAAAATCATTGACTCTAAAAGATAACCGATTTTCTGAGAAATGACTGCGGTAATTATTACCGGTATTTTTTTATTCAAAATTTGCCGGCAAATTTTAGGCACTAAGCTTATGATCATTGTCTTCGATTGCGATATTTTGGTCTTTCAACATCAGGTACCGGTTACATCAAGAAGTGAAATAGCAAGCGTAAGTGTATATTCTTATGAACAAGACTGAGTCTTATTAAAGCTATACGAGATAATTGTAAAAGTCATTTCTATCGATGATAATTGTAAATAATTATCTTTCCAGAAAAGTCTGTGACACGAAAGATTTGTAAAATATTTTTCCTTGTACTGTACTGTCATCATGATAGCCATCTCCTTGTTAATTTCTCCATGACAATAATAAGTTGCCGTCACACATGTGGTACCATAGATATCAAAAAGAGGTCATTTAATGAATGGAACCTCTACCGAAACCTCTATTACATTGGCAGTGTTATTAATATTCAAAGGTCGTTACTCTACTTAAATATACTTCCTTCATGCTTCTCATTCATTACACGTAGTTAGAAATGGCATAGAAAATCTCACTTTACTGAAAACATCTATCTACTTACAATTGAATTTTGAGAATTTTGATTTGAAGGGTTTAAGCCAAACTGCTAAAAGAATTAGTGGCGAAATGATCTTATACTGCAAATTTTCACCGTTAAGACGGCCTTGTCAAGCAGATGCAATGTTAAAAAGGAAGACTCAAAATTCAAAAATCAGTGATTGATATTCAGTGCATTCCTCCCTGTTATTTATTATAGGACGCAGTCTTTATTATAGGAATGCCGTCTTAACGGTAAAAATTTGCAATAGAAGATCAATTTGCCACTATTTCTTGTAGCAGTTTCATTTAAACCCTTCAAATCAATACTAACAAATGCTGTTTAAAATAAATGACAACATCTTGCTAAATATAATTTCACAACTTTGAGAATCTTCTCTTCTATCCTGTCTTACAAGAAGAGGAACCGGGAAGAGGTCTGCAGACATGCAGATTCGTAGTAAAGCATATAGTCCGGCAGCCAGAACGAGTTTCTGCAGGGAACGAGGCCGAAAGTGAGACTTTCACAGAATGATGTACACCCTATGCCTACTACGAATCTGCACGTTTGCCGAGTTCTAGTGAGTTCCTCTTCTTGTCAGACAAGATCAAAGAAAAACACATGTAAATCCAATGGTACGCAGTTTGCAGTTTTTAGCTAAAATGAAATTTTCCATGTTTTCTCTGATTAAACGAAAATTATTAAGTCCAGAGTCAAAATTTTTGACATGGAATGTCTTCAGGTCATTTCCCATCATGTTCATACACCCATGTCTATATAGCTAAACACATTTAGATTTGGCGAGCTTCTTAATGTCGGCAAACACTAACATTTTGAGCAACTTTATCCACATTCAACCACATTCTCGCATGCATTCCCGATTAGAAGCATGATAAAAGCACATGCATATCATAGGAAATGACCTGAAGACATTCCATGTCAAAAATTGTGACTCTGGACTTAGTACTTTTCGTTTAATCAGAGAAAACATGGCGAATTTCATTTTTGCTAAAAACTGCAATCTGCGTCCCATTGAATTTACATGTGTTTTTCTTTGATCTTGTCTGACAAGAAGAGGAACTCACTAGAACTCGGCAAACGTGCAGATTCGTAGTAGGCATAGGGTGCACATCATTCTGTGAAAGTCTCACTCTCGGCCTCGTTCCCTGCAGAAACTCGTTCTGGCTGCCAGACTAATAGGGTGCAACATCATTCTGTGCATGCTGTGAAGGTTTTATTTCGGGCTCACTGCCAGCAGGAACTTACGACTTCAAATGTCAGAGCTCTGATATCTATGGATTTGTCTTTGCCATCAACATTGCTGTCCCTTCCGTCGTCAAGACGATGTGAAGGATCAGATTTTTATGATAATGACCACAAAATGTTCACCTCGATGAGATAGTCCGATACATGTAACTGGCACGCGCGGATGTATGACCTTTTATTGGCGTGGCGTCTGAACTGAAACATTCAAATCGGTTGTAAAACCGCATCACTGAAAGTTTACCTGTTCATTATGCGTCACACGCAATCCGCCATTTGAAGTTATTTGTGAACTTTCTGTATTTTTCATTCATCACAGGGAACATAGCTCACGACGTGAGATCTTCAGGCTGCGTCTCTTGAGGGTAAGTTTTGCTTCTGTCATTATAAGATAAAAAGCGAGAAAGTAGCTGGTTTGGAAATGAACAACTTATTCAATTTCAAATTGGATGGGAATTGAAATCGCCTGTTCAAATCCTTACACAACCATTTAATATTAGAAGCTGTCTAAGAAGCTGTCCCAATAATTAGCATGTCATTGTTTCAGTTTTATTAAGCCTTGATTTCAGCGCGCAAACCCTCTCGAGCTATTTTGAGCTCCGAAATCCCGGGGCTCTTGTAGTCTCCGTCTAATTCTGACGTTCCAATGATTCAATCGTTCCAGTATTTCTCTTTAATACAATTGGCACTTGTCCGTTCAAATAGCGGGGTCAGCAGCTTTGATCAACTCGCTCTTCTGGTTACTACATGAATAGCACTTCAAAATTCCACCTTTATTCATACAATCAGTTTTTTCGAATATCAGTTGGAAATTGACGGTAGATGACTTTGATGAAAGCTACTTTTTGATCTGTCATAGCATGAAAACGTCTTAAGACAATTTGAGTATGCTTGCATTGGCTGAATACAACTCAAATAGAGGTTTCGAAAATGCACGCAGTATATTACAGATTGTGTTCTGCAATCTTAGTTAGACATCGGCCTGAAAAATCGCAGTGATTGCTCATCTAGATGGAATGAATTCAGCAAATATACTGTGATGTTTGATGATCTGTCCATTTTGTGACTTGTGAACCACTATTTGTCGTATATAGCTGACAGCATTACTTATAAAGCTATCTTGAGTAGTGTTTGAAGTATGTTGCCATTTTTCACATAATAATCATAAAGATGCATTCGTGGATAAATGAAGAAATTAATTGCGACTTCATTTTCACTTTCTCAATGGTTGTCATATCTATTTTCTTGAGAGAGGAAATATTAAGTTTCTCCCACAGCTATGTTGTACAGCCCTAGCGCAGCGAGGGATGGACAGATAGCTAAGGGAGGAAACGTTAATTTCCTCTCGAAAGAATGTAGCTGTTCATTTGTGATTTATAGATGTCTATTGTTCATTATGAAGTCGATGTTTTAATAATGAAGGCAACACAGTGGACTCGTGTGTTTAATACCCGAGCGTTTTCGTGGCCTCTTATGAAGGTGGACGGCCAAGTGTGAACATGTACAGAAATGGCTGCGAAACATTCAATGATATTTGCCGCCAGTGACACCAACCAATCAATGCAAAGGTAAAGACAATGAAAAAAGAAAATCCTCACGTACACATAAAACAGGTCGCCTCGCAGCTGTGTACAGTGCTTCCAATACAGGCAAAGAAAAATAATATTTACAAGATGATTCGTGACAAGAGGCCACGACAGCGCTCGAGTATTTAGCACATGAAGTCAATTGTGTTGCTTTCATTATTAAAACTCATTGGAAATCGGCATTGCTTTACAACAATAAAGTTGATGGTTATTGTGCGAAATCTATGAATGAGCACATCCAGGGACTATATCGATATCTTGGTAGTCTCTGGATAATCATAACCTTGTTTAGCCAGAGGCAATCTCTTGATTTGTTTTTGTTCTCAGGTATCTCTTGATGTCTGATACTGCAACCTTTCTTATACCGCTTTCGTATTGACAATACAGCCTTATCATTATGCACTTCTATGATTTGTTCTATATAGAAAAGTTAGCTGCGGGGGGGGGGAAGTTAACTTTCTGATCCCCTTGGAACTGTTTGCGTAGGAGAGATTTCTTCTCAATTCCACACAAAATGAAAAATGATTTTAATGGATTCAGATGCTTAGTTTTGTTAGTTTAGTTTTCAGATGCTCGAATTTCAAAAGTACTTTTAGATAAAAGTCAGATTGTTGATGTTCTCTTTGGCCATATTTGATATAATTTGGGTTACTTGTCAAAAATACCTACGTACCTGACATTGACTTCTTCTCATTCTAGCAAAATGCTATAAACATGTTTATTGTGATGAGAATATTGGGGAGTTAGTCTCATTATCTGTTTGGAAGCTCCCCATGTCAGGTATTTGACACATTAGTGAAAAGCAAAATTAGCTATTCTCGAGCGAGCGCTTTCGACGACCGTCGGCCACCATAATCATGCGCAAGTGAATTTATTCATCATTATTGCAGACGGAACGAAATGATAACAATTCAAGAAGACCTATTCATTTACAAGAATGGAAAATTAAGAAATTCAAGACTACTAATAAAATAAGAAATTAGTAAGGTCAAAATAAGTAAAAATAATATACAGTCACAAAACAGAATCATAGAGAGTTCCAATCTCTGCCTTAGTGTTATTGGATGATCTCAGCTTTCGAGTCCACAACGCCTCTTTGGTGACTCGACGCCGCCAGTTCTCCTCCCTGTCAACACACTCCATCCGATCTCGAGCAACCATGTGACCAGTGTTCGCAAAGATGTTTGGCCAGCTCCGACCGGTCGACGTCGAGGGTTTGTAGAGCTCTTCTATGTTCTTTCTTCCTTTCGTTCAATGGTCGACCACTCTCACCGACATAGGAGAAGCTGCAATCTGACTCAGAGCATGGGATATGGTATACCAAGCCCAGAGTGATTACAGGCGAAGGACGTTTCTTGACTAAAAGGGAACGCAAAGTATTGGCAGGTCGAAAGGCTACATTAGTGTCCTCAAAAGCCAGAACAGACCTGATTCTCTCACCAATGCCAGGTATGTAGGGAATCGAGGAGACGGGAGTTGCTCTGTCGCTGTTGCCGGAAGATGACTGATCAATCGACCATCTGTCAAGCTCTCTATGGTCATAACCATTGTTACTCAAAGCACCTTTCAGATGGTCTTTCTCCAACCTCAACGTGGACTGTGAGCATAACCGCTCTGCTCGCACATTGAGACTTCGCACGAGACCCTTGAATGTACTCACAGGATGACACAAGCGACGATTGAGGTAAATGTCTGTATGCGTAGGCTTTCTGTAAATGGAGAAAGACAAACTTCCTTCAGACTTGTCGATTAATAGGTCGAGGAAAGGCAGCACCCCATCTCTCTCCATCTCCATTGTAAAGGATATAGTTTCCTCCCTCGAATTAATGAAAGACAGAAAACCAGTCAACTCTTGAGGGGAATGATCCCAGCACGCAAGGACATTGTCCACATATCTGTACCATAGAGAAGGATAAGGAATACCAAGCTCCATCGCCACAGAGAACGTCGACTCTTCAAAGTAATCCATGTAAAGGCACGCGCCTACAGGGCCAGGGCTGCTACCCATACTCATACCATTGAGTTGTAAATAAAGTTGACTGTTGAAATCAAAGTAGCTATGGCTCAAAACGAACTGCGATAGTTCAAGCACTTCATCAACAGAAAAAATACATCAAGACGAAAAAGAGTCATCCGAAACCAGAACACGACGAACCGCAGTCATAGCACCATTGTCAGAACTGCAGTCATAGTTGATTGTGTGCCATCAGGTAGATATCGTGTTCGTAGAATTTCACGAAAGGGAAAAAGTCCATGACCAATCCCTCGTATGAATTTTAGCACATAACAAAGACGACATCTTTCGAGACGACTCAATTTCAAAAATCAATCACAAACGAGAAACAAATATAGGGTAGCACATTTCTCGTCAGAGGATGTATGGCGCGAGTTATTTGATAAACTTCAATTCAGGTCGTTCATCAGTTTATGAACGGGAAGATCTTAGTTCAGTTCAGCGATAGTCACTATGAAATCCATTTTATCAGTTCACTCACAAAATTCACAAAATTCAAAAATTAACAAGTTTTCAAAATTGATGATTTAGTGTGCAGATATAGAGTCGACATATTTCTGCCTTTGTAAAAAAAATTGACGCATTTTGTTACATGAACAATACTAGCTCGTTGACATAAGAATCTGATTATGTCGATCAATCAGAAGTTTTTTGCTCCTTTGTCCTGCTGATTCAGACGAGTTGGTTACTAAGATTATTTTGACAATTCAGGCAATCACGTCTTTTCATTTTTAACGCAAAATCTCAAAGAGTTGGAGTCGTTTCTCAATGGGCATTTGATATTTTTTATATCTGTTTAATGACTGGAATGTCAAGAATGCGATTTTCATTTGCAAATGCATATTTAATTGTATTTGATGAACGTTTCAATGTGAATCTATTAATGTCAATTATCTAAATGTATTAAAAACTCTATCT